>JASCZW010003386.1:0-23738 GCA_034211315.2 Aedes japonicus | reverse complement strand
TTATTCTGACAGTCACGTCACTAGGTGACAATCGAGTCACCCATGTTTTGGTATTCCGAGAGACGGGGTAAGTGACAAACCTCACCCGCGATGAACTCAGTTCATTTGTCGATGTATTCCCACAGTCGCAGTGATGTGACGAAAGAAGCAAAAAGTGACGGTTAGAGTCGGCATCTAGTGAGCACGTGACAATTTTTTGTGGTGTTTTTCATCCGTGGTTTCTAGCAGTTTCGATAGCGTTGAACGTTTAAAATGGCAGAAAACAGGTATAATTGAATTTGAAAGAATATATCTGTTTAAACGTAAAAGTTTTCCTCTTTCAGACAAAAAATTACCAACAAGAAGCAATTCCAGCTGATGATTGGAATGCTTGAGGAGAACCCAGCGGCTGCAAAGGGCCTGAAGTTTGCGGAGAGTGCTAATTTTGGCCGAGACCAGTATACTGAAGTTTGGAATGAAATAGCAGCAAAATTGAACAGCGCGGGTCCACCCACCAGAAAAATAGCGGAATGGCAAAAGGTTTGTTGCTAGTGTCATGAAGAAATAAAATATATTTTAGCGTATGTTTATGCCCAGGTGTGGAGTGACTTAAAAATGAAGGTGAAACGGAAGCTACAGCATAATAAAACGGAGGTAAATGCAACTGGAGGAGGACCAAACCGACTGATGGTATTGTCGGCTTATGAAGAGGCAGTTGTGAATCTTCTGTCTCTTGAGAAAACGACTGACCATGCAGGTAATAAGCTGCATGAAATTGTTTTACATATTTAATAATCTTTCCTTTAATAAACAGGTCCGTCTTTTGGACTTACTCCGCAGCTTTCTCCGAGACGACAATCCCCGAGACGACAATCCCCAAAAAACATTTCGTCGGAGTCATCAAATGACGAATACGAAGAAAATCATACTGATAAACGTGAACCAGTTGTTGTACCTTCAATAAGGACACCTGTAATTCCAAAGCGTTCAACGCCGAGGAATTATAGAATGAAACTTTTGGAGGTACAGACTGATTTCATGAGACAACTCACGGAAAACAGCCGGAAAGCCTCCAGATCCAGAAGGAAGCTCTAGAAATTAAAAAGGAAAAATGATTTTAAAGAGGGAGCATTATTCTAGAATGGAGAAGATAAGAGCAGATGAGTTAGAGTTTCAAATGGAAGTCCTTAAATATAAGAGAATGAAGCTAGAACTTAAACAGTCAAACAAAGAACTGTAGCGTCATTTTTACATGGTTTAATCTTGTTTTAAAATAAATGTTTGAAAATGTACTCTTGTGTTTATCAATTGATTTAAACATTCCTTAAATGTGTATTCAAATCATGACGGTTAATTTCTTGAGTATGTGGAGGCCCAAAGATTTAAACTGTACCGAGTATTGAAACTAAAGATTGTTTCTAAATAAATAATAGGTCTCTGGAGTACAAGTATATATAACTACAAGGAAAACTATGAATCTTTGTATAGCTAAAGAGAACAAGGTGAAATCAATTCATGCAGGTCCACAAATCTTAGCTGAAACAAGTTTTTGGTGAAAACTTGTAGAAGGTTACTCAAAATCCCGCTACAAGTGAAATAAACCATCCTCTTTCACATACAAGTGAAACAAACAATCCTCTTGTAGTTTATTTGTATGATATGAATTCATGATGGCCCAAAGATCTAATCTAAACCGAATATTGAGGTGAAAAATTGTTCTAGGTAATGCAAAACTCGCTGGAAGAACAAGTGAAACCATTAATCTTTTGGTAGTATATAAGTCGCTAATCTGGTCTTCAAATGATGAGTTGGCAAAGGCGAGTGCAACCTACCTCCGGTCCTAACAAGTTCCTACGACTCCAAGAGCCATATGATCTCAAAAGACTTCCAGTTGAAACTTGGAGATGCTGGTTGGCGTAGCCTGTGCAATGTTGTCAATTTGACAATAGCAAAATGAGGGGTTCTACTGAAAATCGTGTACCTGTAAATCATATTGTAAATGTTCTATTCTCATTTAATTAATTATTTAAGCACGATTTGGAATCATCTTTGCATAATAAAACCATTCATCTCAAAAGTCTTTAGCTACATTACATGCAGCAAAGGCTCAAATTGATTATCAGCATTTTAGCATAACATTTGCTTTAAAATTACACTTTTGAACTTCATCTACTATATTTAAAAAAACTGACATGCACTTATAAGCAGTATAGGATTAAATTGATATTTATTTTTTAGTGGTATTATTATTAGATAAGCCATTTGTTTCATAAATCATCAAACCAGGCTCTTCGATCACTCCAATTGCTATTTATGAAATGGAACTAGAGCAGAGAAAAGAAAATCCTTGAAAATATGTCCTATCGAATAATTTGTTGCGATTCTAAGAAAATCCTGTATCTACAATTGAAATTTAATCTCTGATTTTCTATCATTCTATTCTGTATAGAGCGTTTACAGAACTAGTAGGATATTGATACATATTTACTTTTTATTTTTAATAACATACCAAGGGTTTCAAACTTTTGTACATACGCATTAGGCTGATGCAAAATTCGAAATATTTGCTCCCTAAGCTTAATCGACGCCAATTTGGGTCCTGATAGACCCCAAAAATTTTAACATATTTGGTTTTAATTTGGCTTTGCACACGCTATTCAAAGTTTGTATGGGAATTAGTATGAAGAATCTCAAACATACATTTCCAGATCCCTAACATCTTGTTATTATGTCCTTAAACCAAATCTTATAAAGATTCATATAGTGTAAGTTGTCAACTATCAAAATGCCGAAGATACCTGACATGTAAATTTAATACAAAAATAGTTATGGGGTCTATCAGGACCCAAATTGGCGTCGATTAAGCTTAGGGGAGCAAATATTTCGAATTTTGCATCAGCCTAATACGCATCTCATGTTCTCTTACTATTATTGTGAATAGTCTTTCGATGAGTGGATGACCAGCTTAGTTGCGGATAAATATTCTATTATTTTATGTTATGATATGAAATTACATGATATTATTGCACTTAAATTTGTTTAATTAAATTCACGGTAGTATCTAAGAGACTCACTACAAATAATAACGGCGATGCAAGGAAACGGAAATTTTCGGTTGGATATTCTTTAAATGCTATATAATTTCAGACTTTTCTATGGACTCGAGACCCTCCCTTCTTGAAAGGTGGGGTGGGGGCTTCCATACGAATGAAACTCAAATTTTCGCATAACTCGAGAACCAATCAAGTAAATAGAACCAAATTTGGCATATATATATATATATATTTATATATATATATATATATATATATATATATATATATATTATATATATATATATATATATATATATATATATATATATATATATATATATATATATATATATATATATATATATATATATATATATATATATATATATATATATATCTCAGTAGCAAAAAACAAGCCGAGCAAAATTTTGCTTCCAACGCCATGTTCTTCTGTAACTTTTTCAATTATCAATACTTTTGGCTGAGAATTGGACAACACTATAATCAATGTATAGAACTTATATGACAAAAATTTCATGTTGATAATTTTTATAAATTTGAATTTATCATAACATATATGAAAAAAGCCATTTTTGGACATACCAATTTCAAAAATCCGTATTTCTTTGAAAAAATTAGGTAGCGTTAAAAAATTAAATCTATAAAATCAGTGCATCAATGCCAAACATGTGACGCGGCATTAAATCAAAATATTCAAGATGTGATACTACCACGTCAGGATATGTCTTTGGTTGCCATCGCAGTGCTGATGACGTAGGCCTACCTATCGTGACTAGATCACATATCCAAGGGGAGGTTGTTTTCTTACGAAGTTGTAAGTATTGGATTAGGAATAAAAGCAGGTATACGGGTTTAAAAAAGAGTAAATATAACTTAATTCTACTTGTTAATTTTGATTTGTAAATTTAAATCAAAATCAAGTTAAATTTTGTTTTAAATGAATCAATACTAAACACATCCTCATGTGGACAACAGAAAAAACAAAAGAGAAAAATAAAACTGGTTTACCTTAAGCAACTAAAAAACCTAGAAAGGTATAGTATTACATGTTAACAACTGTATTTATACATGAAAAATAACAAATAAAAATTATATCATAAATTGTAAAGTTGTTTATATAAGGTACGTATCAAAGTGTGACCCTTCGATTGTAACGAATAATAGTAATGGATCTCTGGTGGGTGGAAGCTGCTTATATGGTAACCAAAGTGATTTGTTCCCTGCCACTTTACGGCACTTTCTTTCGGACACTTCCAGCAAAATCAAATAGAATGCAAATATAATTAATGTAACGCAGGCTCCAAATTCCTACTTTTTCCACAACTTCGATCTCTGATATAAATATATATATATATATATATATATATATATATATATATATATATATATATATATATATATATATATATATATATATATATATGTATATATATATATATATATATATATATATATATATATATATATATATATATATATATATATATATATATATATATATGTATATATATATATATATATATATATATATATATATATGTATATATATATATATATATATATATATATATATATATATATATATATATATATATATATATATATATATATATATATATATATGTATATATATATATATATATATATATATATATATATATATATATATATATATATATATATATATATATATATATATATATATATATATATATATATATATATATATATATATATATATATATTAACTAGCTGAACCCGGTTTGTATATAAAGCTTTTTATAACAGTTAACACGACTGCAGACATGCAAGATCGACTTTCAAAGCTTCGATCGAGCCCTCTGGTGCAGCATAAATCAAGGTGCGCACAAAACAACTCTACGTCGACTTCTTTTAAGCAGAGCTTTCGCTCGACTCAGCACTTTAAGCTCGGATGAGCGGGTGCTTTGGATTGAAACTGGTGTACGACCCATTAGAGCTACGCAATATACAGTTAAACTAGATTAATCGTTGCGAGAAGTTGTTTACTTAGGGACGGAGTTTTCCTTATTCTTCTGTCCAAATAAATCTTCAGAGGCAGATAGATAGACAACTATCAGCCAGGAATGCCAGGTCTACTGTCATGTCTGTACTCATAGAAACATTTGATCGTGTATAAAAATCTTCATGCAGAGCTATAATCAAATAAACTTTTTTATGGACCGTTTTACCCCACTTCTCATATGTCAAATTATTTGAAATTTTCCAAAACATACAAAATCAGGAAAAAAGGAAGATTTTCTTTGCAATTCTTGTCTCAGATTGTAATTTTCAGATTAATTAGCGACCATAGTTGTTTGGTCAATGGTACCTTATAAAGGGTGGAACGTTCAAACATGATATAGTGCAGTCTGATTATTTATTATTATACAAAATCAAATGACTACAAATTACAATTAATTCGAAATTTCCAAATGAGAACGTTTCATATTGATTACAAAATTTTAGTCAATCAATTATTCTTTTAAAGTAATAAGTTATTAGTATTTCATATTGATATATCTTTACTTTAATTCATGAATAATGAATTATGTCATACTAAAATAAATTACGTAATCAATAAACGCGGCACTCTCCCTTTTCAACGGTCGAAATTATATGACTTTGTTCTTCTTTTCTGGATATTCTTGAGGTTTTAATTAGCAAATATGTAACAATTGGACGCAGCAACGGCGAGTATAGAAGTTTTTTTTTCATTGGGTGCGATTTTCATGTTGTTTGTGGAGAACCACTGCACAGTGGGCCAGGAGACGAAATTAGCAAGACAAAACCTCTAGCGCTTTAAGCATGCATTTTATCAAGATGATTGCTTCAGCATTGTTGCTCAGTTTTATCTGCACCACAATTTGGTAATAAAAATTAGTTCCAATTTTCACCACAAGGGCGGCGCTGCGATACTAACTTTTTTATTTCTAGCGGTTTGATGTCTTTGGCAAAGTTGTAGAGCATAAAATAATAAGAAAGTTTGCCGAAGACATCAAAGTTCTATGTCTACAAATAACAAAGTTACGATTAGTTTTGTAAAATTTAACTGAAATTTACGTTTTTTCTACTAATTTTCATATTTTCGTCAAATATGTTATTTTTGGTACCATTTATGTGTTGAACCTTATAATTTGCGTATGTTTTGGAAATGTTCGCATAGTTTTGGGACATAGCAAGCGAAATATTACTAAAACTTTGAAAAATATCATGAATTTCAAAATTAATTTTCTCAAAAAATTGCAAGTTGTTGCAAAAATTACTCATGTTTCAGAAAGTACCATATGTGACCTTTCAATTCTGAAAATTATGCCCGATACATATTGTGATATATTTGAGATATCGTATTTTAAACTTTTGATGATTTTAGCCTGAACTCAATGCTATAATTGATTGCTTTTTGCGTATTCATACATATGCATTCCATTGTACAATATCTGATATGTTTTCATGTCAACATGTCAAATGGAATTATTTTTTCACCTCGAATATCTTTATTTTTAATCTGTAAAAGATAGTGTGCTATAAAAGTCAATTGAAAATAAGTATTCCTCTGCACTTGTATTCGTGTGTCGACGAATACGATTGATCGCTGACACACATACTTGTTTACTTCACTGTCAAAACCAAGGTCATCATCGTAGCAAAATGTTGAAGCATGAGCCTGTGCACGCTGCCATAATTCTATTGCCTTTTTGATATTACTGTTAGCCGTGTTTTGGTGTTGCCTCACTCATTTCCACGAGAATATTGAAAACGTGCCTCACAGTAATTTTTTCTATGTCCATGAGTGCACGGATGTTGATGAAATATCAAAGCAACCACGACTTTCTCCATTACATTTGAATACGCCTCAAAACTTCAAATCTCAAACGTCAAATGTCATAATAATTGTGTAGTTATCAACCATTTGGAAGCGCTGGTTTACCCTTTTGGTTCTTTCTGCAGATTACTTCTAGTTTGTGGTTGGTGCCTTCTACAGATCACTATGGCTCAAGGTAGGTTATTTTAATTAATCCAGTAGGAATTCATTCAAGTAATTTTATTATTAGCGTGCAGTATTCGCGTACGAGAAATAGTAGAATTATTCCTACAGAATCTTCCACTTGGTGATGTGGCATCGTATGTGAAGAAGAAAATAACATGTCCTGATAATAAAATGTTTTCTGATTCCGTTCAAAACTCACTACGTTTGCTACTATCAAATATTGAATCACGATACGCAAAGTGCCACCGCATAAAGAGTTTGTTTTTCCTGAAACATTCAAAATGGCTGGATTCAAACTTTAAAATTTTGAATAATATTCCGAAGAAAAATGTTGGTGGAAGGAAGAAAATATCTTTTGGTGCAGAAACCCCTAGGACCAGGCTCCGTAAAACCAAAGATTTGCGAGAAAAACACACCACAGCAGAATTGGTTTCAGCCACGGTAACGGCATTAAGGACTGATGGATATCGTTCCGTTGCTTGGGTTGTCGAGCACCTATTTGCATTTCCTGAGAAAGCTTCCCGTTTCAAAAACTTGCTCTATCCGTTGAACCAGAGATGAAACGTTTTACAGTCGACGATGCATTGAGGTTTTTATGTGAAAACGATCTAACAAAACAACAGTACCAAAACATAAGGAACATGACGCTAAAAAAGGATATGACATTTATCCAGCATACAATGACATCCGCGATAATAAAAGTACTTGTTATCCACGTGGTAAGGACAAATTCATTTAATTATGTTCTTGTCTAAACAGCTTCCAATAGATCGATAATTCTTTCAAGTTTTGGATTTTGTGGTGGTTTTGAGTCGCTTTTTAATAATTCTAAATTATTTCAAAATTACTTTAACTCTCCAATTGAAAAAAAATATTTCCTCAAAAGTTTCAAAATTATTTTTAATAAACCAAAAATTTAAAAATTGGAACAATTCCCAATTGATTGGAAGCTGTTTCATGGCGGAATGTGAGCTGTATCAAAGTTTATTTGCAAACTATATTGGGCACGCAAATGATAATAACCTTTACAATAAAGTTTTAAAAGTTTGCATGTTTGAACGTATTTCAGATATTTCCATTCGGCCATCATGCGCAGAAGTTCCTCTTCAAAATCTTGTTGACCATACGGTAGAGCGTCTCTTCATGACACTGAATAAATATATTGAACCGTACATTCATGAACAGGGAAATTTATGTGGTATTTTAAAATGGGGATTGGATGGTTCAAGCAACCACTCATGGTATAAAATGATATTTTTTGAAGAAGTTGTCGATGATGTTATATCAATGACTCGTATGTTTTTTTGATTTGCCTGGTTCCTTTGCGAATATATTTCAACGCAGTCTCCGGCGAACGACAAGAAGTTTGGAGCAACAACAGTCCATCATCCATCAATTTGTGCCGCTCCATCAAAATGGTTTTTCAAAAAGAAACTGCTGATCTTATCAAACGAGAAGTGGAGAGTATGATGTTACAAATACAAAATTTGAAAGTAACCACATTGACGATAAATAGGATTTCTGTAGATGTTTCTTCTGAGTTAATTTTGAGTATGGTCGATGGCAAAGTTATTAACAGCTTCACAGGAACAAGTTCCCAGGCGTGCAATCTTTGCGGAGCATCAGGCAAAAAACTCAGTAATCCCATCGAAGCCCAAATATGTGACGATCGCAATAAAATTGAAACCATTCCTGTTTTGCATGCTTACATAAGAAGTATGGAGCTTCTGCTTAATGTTTCGTACAGAATCCCACTCAAAAATGGCGTATAAATAAAGGAAACGAAACCTCTCTTGAACGGCAACGTGCAATTAGAGAAGAATTTAAGAAGATTGGGATGAGAATAAGTGAACCTTTGCCATCCGGAGGTAACTGCATTTTTCTTCTTTATCGGGAAGTAGATCTCTTTATCTTTATTTTTTCATCAGTTAACACAAATGATGGCAACACTGCTAGAAGATTCTTTCAAGATCCAGATACAACGGCAAGAATTACAGGACTTGAGGTGGACATCGTTCGTCGAGTCGCTACACTTCTTTGCGCGCTATCATCGAAATTAGAAATCGACGTCAAATCATTCGAAACCTATGCAGAAGAAACTAGAAAGTTATATGTCCATTATTATGATTATTATCCCCTTTCGCCTTCAGTTCACAGGATCTTGGTACATGGATCTGAATTAATAAGTCATTGCGAAATTCCTATTGGACTATTGTCGGAAGAAGCACAAGAGCGTCGGAACAAATCGATCAGAAAATTTCGATAGCACCATTCTCGACAATTCAGTCGCCTGGCGAACATCGAAGATGTATTTAGAAGACTTTTGCTAACCTCTGACCCCGTGATGACACTCACAAAACAGTTTCCTCAAACCGATAAAAATCAATTTCCAGAATCCGTACAAAACCTATTGAAATAATAGTAAATATAAAATAAAAAATAGTTGCTAGATCAAAAATATTAATTATAATTAATCCAGATATCTCAAATATATCAAAATATGTATCGGGCATAATTTCAGAATTGAAAGTGTTGAAATTGAGTAATTTTTTGCAACAACTTGCAATTTTTTGAGAAAATTAATTTTGAAATTCATGATATTTTTCAAAGTTTTGGCTAATATTTCGCTTGTTATGTCCCAAAACTATACGAACTCTTCCAAAACATACGCGAATGATAAGGTTCAACACATAAACGGTATCAAAAATAATATATTTGACGAAAATATGAAAATTAGTAGAAAAAACGCAAATTTCAGTTAAATTTTACAAAACTAATCGTGACTTTGTTATTTGTAGACATAGAACTTTGATGTCTTGGGCAAACTTTCTTATTATTTTATGCTCTACAACTTTGCCGAAGACATCAAACCGCTAGAAGGCGAAATAAAAAAGTTAGTATCGCAGCGCCGCCCTTGTGGTGAAAATTGGAACTAATTTTTATTACCAAATTGTGGCGCAGATAAAACTGAGCAACAATGCTGAAGCAATCATCTTGATAAAATGCATGCTCAAAGCGCTAGAGGTTTTGTCTTGCTAATTTCGTCTCCTGGCCCAGTGTGCACTGTAAAGACAATGTCCCGTAGTGACAGGAAGCGATGTCTGACTTAAAACAACAGGAAAAAACAGTGTATCTTAAATAAAAGGCCGCCAAGGTTTTGGCAAAGATTTCATGACAACTTAAAAATTACCTCTAGCATTGCTCCAGCAACCTCAACAACAACAACAACAACAACAACAACAACAACAACAACAACAACAACAACAACAACAACAACAACAACAACAACAACAACAACAACAACAACAACAACAACAACAACAACAACAACAACAACAACAAAAACAACGACAACAACAACAGCAACAACAACAACAACAACAACAACAACAACAAAAACAAAAACAACAACAAAGGCTCTGAAAAACAAGCTTGCTGTCTACAAGCAAATCATTCTTCCGGTTATCGAATACGGCATGCCAGTCTGGGAAAGTTGCACAACAATACATCACATTCTGCGTGTTCAAACCAAGTTCCTCGGAATGATCTTGACCACCCCTCTGAGGACAACTACAGATTACACATAAAAAGCTGATTACTTCAATATGAATATTTTTGGTACGTTCTTCTGACAACTTAGTATTACTCCTTCATTCTTCATAAAACTGGTGGTAAGTCCTTTGGAGAACTTCAGGAAACTTCTTCAGAGAACTTCAAGGAAGTTTTGCATAGAACTGCAGGGAAGTTCTGAATAGAACTGCAGGGAAGTTCTGAATAGAACTGAAATTCAGGAAAATTCTTCAGAGAACTTCAGCGAAGTTTTTCAGAGAACTTCAGGAAAATTCTTCAGAGAACTTCAGGGAAATTGTTCAGAGAACTTCAAGGACATTCTGCTGGAAACTTCATGGAAGTTCTGCTATGAAATTTATGGAAGTCTTTCAGAGACCTTAAGGGAACCCATGAAATGCTCTTCAGAAAACTTCAGGGAAGTTATGCAAAGATCTTCGAAGAAATTCTGCAGAGAACTTCAGGGAAGTACTTCAGAGAACTTTATGCAAGCTCTGCAAAGAACTTTATGGAAGTTGTGCAGAGAACTTCAGAGAAACTCTGCAGAGAACAGGGAAGTTTGTCAGAAAACTTCAGGGAAGTTCTGCAAAGAACATCAGGAAAATTCTAGGGAAGTTTTGCAGAGAGCTTCGGGAAGATTTTTCAGAGAACTTCTGGGAAGTTCATAAGAGAGCTTTAGGTAAATTCCGCAGAGAACTTCAGGGAAAAACTTCCGAAGACCTCAGAAAAGTTTTGCAGAGAATTTCAGGGAAATTTAATCGACAAATTCTCAGTTCTTAACCTTCCTCGGGTATGAAAAAAACTGACACGTAAAACATTAGGGTCAATATTAACCCGGATTCCAATCCTTTCTAAAATTATGAAATTTCAACCTAAACACAATTTTTCTACCCCATTTGAAAAGTTATGGTCTCCATAATGCATAAGTGGTAAAAACCTTTTTTCCACCAACATTGGCCGCCTAGAATGTGCTGTAAAGGAATGAGGTTTTGATTTCAATGTGTGAACAGATTTACATACAAGAAATTCCAGATAAGATGATGAGAGTTACCGTCTTCGACAAAGTTTTTCAGTACGCTCTTTTCCGTCTTTTGACATTATTATATTAGTTCCAGATATTTCCGCAGAGATGTCGCTGAAGTCAATCGTTGCAAAATGTAGCTATAGAGAGTTCTCGTCTTCTGAGAAGTTCTCAGAAATATCATTTGGGATTTTTTTATTACTATCGTACAGGTTTGGGCCGAAGGGGCCGAAGGATTGTTACAAAACTTTGTCCACGCATAGGATTTATGAATGTATGAACAAAAAACAATATTTGAACCAAAAGTCGAGCACACAACACTGAATAAGTATGTAAGTAGCAGACGAAATAGGCCTACATGTCAAAAGATAAGCTTTTAGTAAAATTTAAAGAAATTTGCTCGCGTTTACTAGCGAAAATTTCAAAATTTTATTTTTGATTTTTAAAAAGTGATCAAATGATGTATTAATTTTAAATTCTCCTAGTTCAAGGTTGCCAGTTTTCCTAAAAAAAATTTCCTCCACTCCTCCTCCAAAGTTACGCGTGTTCATGACATCGTAAACCTTCGATAATCAAGCGCGTAGATACAATAATACCCCGTTGGCTTTTGTTAAGGGACCAATTAACTAACCGAGCCGATGCAAATGGTTAAAGGATTTGCAGCTGAGCCTTAAAAAACGAACTAATTTTAAAAACGAGCTACCTGTCAGACACCAATCCAATGGAAAACAAACACAGCAACTATCTTAGAAACGTACGAGCGAACGAGAAGACGACAGTTTTAGGATTTTTTTCATTTTTGTATAAAGACTAGTGACAGGCCCATAGTTTTTTAAGCATTTTGTATGGCCTTCCATATATTTTATAATAAAAATCACATGATTCACATATAATATCTCACAACCAAGTAAACGTCACTAAACAGTGTTGCAGGATCATTGAAATGTCAAAACAAGATAATCCGAGGAGTGTATCGATGTTATATAGTACAAAACTAGAATTATCTAGAGTGGGCCTTTTCTTTTATTGTGACGCTCTAAAGGGCGAACACGAAATTATTGCGACACCGAAAATGTCATGCCAATTTTCTTATAATGTTTAGAATCAAACCAAAATTTTAGGGTAGTTTTATACATATATTTACTCAAAAGAAAAGTTAATCGATGGAGCCTTGAGTGTAAAATTGAACGCATTTTCGCTTGATGCCCTCCATCAAAGTCTTAACAGTGTCATCCGGTACCAGTTTCTCAGTTTTTTTTTTCCATTTTCTTAACATGTCCTTCTCGTCTTTGACTGTCTTCTTGCTCTTCCGAAGTTCTCGCTTCATCATTGCCCAGTACTGCTCCACCGGGCGCAGCTCCGGACAGTTTGGCGGATTCATGTCCTTTGGAACAAAATGGACAGAATTGGCCTCATACCACTCCAGGACACTTTTAGAATAGTGGCATGATGCCAAATCTGGCCAAAATAGCGGAGCTTCGTCGTGCTGCTGCAAGAACGGCAAAAGGCGCTTCTCGAGGCACTCAGATTTGTAGATCTCGCCATTTACTGTGCCCTTTGTCACGAAAGGCTCACTCCTCAGTCCGCAAGAGCAGATGGCCTGCCAAATGAGATATTTGGAGGCGAACTTCGACATTTTCTTCTTCTTAAATTTGTCGTCCACATAGAACTTGCTCTTGCCGGTGAAAAACTTCAACCCCGGAATTTGCTTAAAATCGGCTTTTAAATACGTTTCGTCGTCCATCACACAGCAGCCATATTTTGTCAGCATTTTCTCGTAGAGCTTCCGTGCCCGAGTTTTAGTCGTCGATTATTGCCACTCATCGCGGTTTGGGAAGTTCTGTACCTTGTATGTATGTTGTCCAGCTCTCTTCTTTACATTCTGGACGTAGCTCTGCGACATGCCGAGCTTTTTAGCCAAATCACGGCTTGAGACGTTGGGATTTGCTTTAATCATCCGCATCACCTTTCCCTCCGTCTTTTTGTTCTCCGGTCCCGGTTTTCTTCCAGCTCCTTTGCCGTGGTCCAACGTCAACCGCTCCTGGAACCGCTTCAACACTCTGGAGACGGTTGAATGGTGAATGTTCAACATTTTTCCCAACTGCCGGTGCGACAGGTCAGGAAATTCCAGCTGTTTGGAAAGAATTTGTTCTCTCGACTCGCGTTGGTTCACCTCCATTTTCGTTGAATCGAAAAACACGACTTCGAGTTTGACAGCATGTAAACAATACACATAAATGAGAAAGTGTGCAAAATTTGGTTGATTTTTACCCAATGGTAAAAAAGTTATGCCCTGTTGAATGTGTCGCAATAATTTCGTGTTCGCCCTTTACAAGGCAAACTGCTTAAAACTATATGACGGGCTTTTTCTCTTGCCGGGCACTGTATGTGGCTTAACATTTTCTGAATATTATATGTTAAGTACTATCTAAGCAAACAAACCTGGATAAGGTAAGTTACAATGTTTTGCGGTGGATATAAGACATGCAAAAATAATTTCAGTCTTTAAAAAAATTCTGCAAGCATGATTTGTTAATTTTGAGTTCTAGTCCTTGGCTACGAAAGTGATCCTGATCACTAATAAAGGGTGCCCACAGTTAAATTGCATCACTTTCAATAAGCTGAACCATTTAGCCCTTAGGGTTGATTTCAACGAAATTTTGGGTGAAATGACCTTAGCGTGTATTGGCCGTACCTAGCCTCTTGGCACTATTCCAAGGATGTTCTGGAGTGGCGCAAGACGAACAGTGTCAATTCATGCCGAAGGATCTTAATCCTCCAAACTTCCCAGAGTTGCGGCCAATTGAAAAATATTGCCCTATAATAAAGCACGAACTTCGTAAGCATCCTAACGTTGTCAGTACAGAACAAGAAATGTTGAAGTCATGCTTGAAAGCGGAAGAAAGTGTCGGTTCAGGCGTTGTACAAAATCTTATGCGTGGTATTAAGAAGAACGTTCGGGCTTTTGGATTTGGTGAAGAAATACATTAAAATAAAAGTACTTAAACCATGATTATACATTTTATTTTATTTCCTGAATAATTCATGCCAATCGGTTGAGAGACTTATTTTTGAGGACGAGTTCGAAGTGATGCAATTTAACTGTGGACACCCTTTAGAACATCTTTTCTAACCACATTTCTCCTTCCGGTCGATGCTCAGAGTTTCGCGACGTTTCTTTCCATGACTTTGCTCTTTGGGTGACGCCAATTTTCCCAATTTTTTAAAAACTGACAGCGATATAAACACACACAAAATACCCTAAAATACTTCGACACAAATTTTCACGAGAAAATATGGGTAATTTTCTTCTTCGTTTTTTCCGTGGTGCAATTTGAATTGGGACACCCTTTATCGGTGTTTCAAACTTAATAAGTTATTACAGTGTAGAACTAAACACCTGAAGAATTACACCGTCACCGCCTTTCACGATATCGTGCTTCAATCCTAATAACAGATAATGACTGATGTTCGTTAGTGTTTCTGTCATGCTTTGTGTCTAAATAAACAAATCTTAATAAATTAAGTCCGAGAATTTCAATTTCTCAATCCAACCGAAAATAAGCTTCTCCCACCTCGCCACCTCAAACAACAATGAAACTGCGACAAATTTTTGCCTACCCGCATTGTGGGAAAGGCAACCAACCCTTTCTTGTGCTGCATGCATTCCAACCAGCTGACAGTGACACGATAATGCTGGAGGGTGGTATCGGCAGAGAACGAGCCAGCAAAAATCACAATGCCCCATAATAGCCCAACGGAAGCAGCCTCGGTAGCAGCAAAACACGCAGCAACCATTTGGCTGGTGGGCAAAAGGCGGAGAGACCAAAACAAAAGGTGCCCGATGATATCTGTCTGTGCTAAGAACAAATCAGAATTTCCCAGCGTGGGTCTGGTTGACAAACAGCACAAGAAGTGTCCCGTTCCTTCGCCTACAGAATGCCTAGAATAAAGAGCTAATGGAGGCTGAAAGAGAGAGTGAGAAAGAATCCGAAGAACTGTGGGCGAGGTGTACGGCACTAAATCATATCTGTTTGGGCTATTGTTTCCGTATTGTGGGAGAAAAGGTGCTGTCAGTGACGGTGTCGTTTAGCAAAATTGGGGGACAGTTTGGAATTCTAATTGAGCTACTCGGGAGGGTTGGGTGACGGTGAAGTTTGTTTTGACTTGGGTCTGGTGATTTACGACGTTTTGGGAAGGAAAAGCATTGTCCTGTGGGTCGAACTCAAGATTCCAGGGAATGGAAAATGGTTGATGGTTTGTGGAGGGCAGGCCGAGTATTTCTATTTAAATTCTTGGTTGGAATTGACATTTATTGTTTAAACTGCAGTATCCATATCTGGAATGTCTAATTTACGCTCCATCTTTTAGTAAATCACGTCTTTAACATGGTATATGTAACACGTAATATTTAACTCTTAAAAGCTGACTAAAAGTAAATTGGTACGACCCTCGCTCGCTGCTAGCACGCCTATAGTGTTAAGGCCGCCGCACAATAGCGCGTTTTGCGTCGCATCGCGTCAGCTGTCAACGCCAGCGTTTGGTACTAAAACGCGCACATAACTCTGCTTCTTACCAAAGTGTGCAGAAGACTTGAAAAATTTTCATTCCTCAAACCGATATTACAGAGTTGCATATTGTTTGTTGCTCTAATGTATGTTTTAATAATACACAAATCGATAGATTTCAGCGTCGTAATTTCTTAGTTTATATTTTCTATAGCTATCTTGCGCATGATACTCCAATATCGGTATTGTCCGACTCTTTAAAATGGGCAATTCAACTGTTCGGTCGATTGCCTTGGAATTATGTGACGTGCTCTGAGATGTGATACAGCCGGAATACATGCCTGTGTTCACTAAACAAGATTGGAAGAATTACGCAGAAGAGTTTTCTGAAAAATGTAATTTTCCAAACTGTTGCGCCGCAATCGACGGAAAGCAAATCGCCATAGAATTTCCTCCCGAAGCCGGCTCAGTTTATTTTAACCATGAAGGCTTCCACTCAATTGTTTTAATGTCTTTGTGTAATACTAATTACGATTTTCTTATTGTGGATATTGGTGCGTTTTTCGGGAATAGCGACGGCGGTATTTTCTCCAGTTGCGAGTGCGGGAAGCGTTGTTCATCAAGAAATACCATAAGGGCGAAAACGCGGTGTTCTGGCCGAATCTGGCGTCGACCCACTACTCGAAGCGATCGTTGGAGGAGATGGAGCGGCTGGGTATTGATGTGGTGCCCGAGTCGGTGAACCCGCCCAACGTCCCCCAGCTGCGTCTCATCGAGAATTTCTGGGCCAACCTGAAGCGTAAAATCAACTCCAACAATTTGGTCGTGAAATCTGAGGAGGAATGGATAAATAAAACGAAGAAAGAACTCAAAAACATGCCTACATGCATGTTGTCGTCCGCCATAGCGAATGTTCCAGTTACCTGCCGGAAGGCCGCTTGCAAGGGCGTCAAATTTGTTTGCAAGTAAGCTTAAATAATTATCTTCCATGGGAAATTTATCAAAAGCAATTAGGGTAGGGAACGGCTTAAACACCCGAAGACCCTATTCCAAGCACGGGGTAAACGTTAACCTACAACGCTCATTTTTTGCAGTATGCTGCTTCACTACATGGAGCAGCATACTACAAAAAAATGAGCGTTGTAGGTTAACGTTTAACCCGTACATTAATTGTTATGTTATGTATTCTCCGTGCGAGGAGTAACGATTATGATGTAGAAGGAGATGTTCGCTCATCACCATGAGGCACCAAGAGTGAACAACAATGTTTTTGGCTAGAATGAAAGATGTGAAGAGAAAGTGTTGAAAGTTCCGTCAGAGTGCGGCAGGTAGGAAAATTAACAGATGTTTTTGAAAATTGAGCGAAAGGGCATGTATCCAATGGTACTTGAACCATGGACGTCAATCTTTGCCTAACATCCCACTGCGGGGTAGGTTGTAGCGACGGAACAAACCCAAAAAAAGGAGAGAGTTCCTCTCCCATGTGCGCATCAGTAAACAGAGTGCACACAATAGATCGCTAAGAATAAACGATGCAAGCCACAGTGGTACATGAGCGTCTTTCCATGCCTCAATTTTTGCCTGTTGAAGTGGCGGACTTGTTCCGTTGCTACAACCTACCCCGCAGTGGGATGTTAGGCAAAGATTGACGTCCATGGTTCGAGTACCATTGGATACATGCCCTTTCGCTCAATTTTCAAAAACATCTGTTAATTTTCCTTCCTGCCGCACTCTGACGGAACTTTCAACACTTTCTCTTCACATCTTTCATTCTAGCCAAAAACATTGTTGTTCACTCTTGGTGCCTCATGGTGATCAGTTTAACCCGTGCTTGGAATAGGGTCTTGGGGTGCTTAAGCCGTTCCCTACCCTATCTGTTTTAGCTTTTTTTTCATCACCATCCGGAAAAAAGTCAATTTTTTTAAAATGCAAACGTTATTATGCCGTTGGAGATGCTGCCTGCCCGCTCAAAAGTAATCCGATGCGGCCATACCTGTGCATGAATCTTTCTTCGAAAGAGACCAATTTTAACAAACGTTTAGGCATAGCCAGAAGGACAATTGAGAATGCTTTTGGGATATTAGTATCCCTATTGGAGAATTATGGGGAAAACAATAGATTTACATCCAGACAATGTTGCGAGAATCGCAAAAGCCTGCGATTAATTGATCAGGTGAATAGTTCAGGAATTGCCTCATCGGAAGATGAGTGGCGATCACAAACTGTACCGTTCGACAGTGTCAATGCTGAAGAAGTTTATAGGTGTAATAACTCTAGCCGCAATGCATCCAAGTTTCGTGATACTCTTGCACACTACGTTATGGAAAACTAGGCTTATAACAGATGTTAAAGTTTATTGAAATGGAATTATTAAGCAATGCACGAAAAAATAAACTAAGTTGTTAACTAAATTATTATATGAACTAATGTCTGAAAAGGTTTTTGAAACATAAATCAGAGACAAATAAACTATTCCTCCTCAATCGTCGTTCAAGCATTTTATTAAACACTACCCGCCAAAATAATAAAATCGCTTCAATAAGTACAGACGTTCTAACTCACAGATATTTAACTGAAATGTGTTTAAGGTGCCTATAGGATAAATTGCTTACACCGCTAGCAATGATGGGTCGCCCTAGTAGCATGTCCGAAAGAATGTGAAACAATTGAGAACATGAGCTACAGGACCTAAGCTCAGGTAAAGTGTGGAAGGTTGTGATACTTGTTTGCGGTCTTCGCTTAAAATTAGTAGATCCGTAGGTCCAGTCGAAGTAGAGATCAAGAGGGAGTAAAAATCTGTATCCACATTAATCCGGACACCTTCAAACCATTGTAACTTTTGAAATATTGCACGTAGGAATGAAAAATTTCACTGTGGTATAGCTGAGAGTCTATGATGAAAAAGACTTTGATTGATGTTTACATTTCATTTTTAGTATTCAAGATGGCGACGAAAGAAAAACAAGTGCGCGGGCGAGTTTTGTACGGGCGTACGGCAAATCCTGACTTGTCAATACGGAACCTTGCAAAAACATTGGATTTGCCTAAATCCACTGTTCACGATGTGCTCAAATTATTTTCTTAACGTTTGACGGTGGAGAGGAAACCGAGAAGTGACAAAAACATTGAACGCGCTGATCCTGTCATGGGCCGAAAGGTGAAAAGGATATTAACGAAAAACCCAAATCTCTCCATTCAAACGGTGTCTCGTAAAATAGGGATGTCGCCTGGTTTGGTCCAAAAATCAAAACAACGTTTGGGACTTAAGTCGTATAGAGTTAAAACAGTTCCAAATCGCAACAACAACCAGAACTTAGCAGCAAAATCACGAGTTCGACGTTTGTACTGCGAATATTTGACGAAGTTTTCATGCGTTGTTATGGACGATGAAACTGATGTCCTGGAGGATTTAAAGCATTTTCCAGGGCTAGCTTTTTATTCTGCTATGGCCAGAAATACTACAGCATTTCAGAACGAAGAAGGCATTGACATTTCCTAAAAAATACCTTGTATGGCAAGCAATTTGTACGTGTGGCAAAAAGAGTAAATCTTTCGTCACTACAGGCAAAGAGATCCAGAGATCTATCAGAAAGAGTGTCTGCAGAAGCGATTGCTACCCTTCATCAAAAGTCACAAAGAAAAACCATTGTTCTGGCCCGATTTGGCATCATGCCACTATGCTAAAACTGTGATGGAGTGGTACCTAGCAAATCACGTGAACATTGTATCAAAAACCTCAAACCCGCTAAGTTGCCCAGAGCTACTACCAATCGAGTGATATTGGGCTCAGGTGAAGCGGAAGTTTTTTTTGGAAAGAAGCAAGGAATCAAAGACATCAAACACTTCCTCAAATTTGGACGAAGATGGCTTCTACGATTTCTGAAGAGTCTGTAAAACCTTAATGGACGAAGTTAAGCGCAAAGCTCGAAAATTTGAAGCAAATACCGAATAACTATGTTCTGTCTTCACACATCGTTAAAACACATCCCATGAATCTGAAATAAACAACTACGACGGAAATATAATGCGAAATTTATGTTTTATTCATGTTTTGAGGTGTCCAGATTATTGCGGATACAGACCTTAGTTATGACATTCGTCATGTTATTGTTAGTTGAAATTCAATCAAAACAGGCTGAGTTCCTTATTTTAATTCATGTAGTTCAAAGCAGCCTGAACAAAATGAGTGGCTTACGTTGATTACTTGAGGACATGACATGACGGAACATTTTTATTTTAAGTTGATGAGTAGATCAGACAATTGTGGAATTGCGAGGTTTGAGATTTATCTTCAAACTTGAGTCCAAATTACTTCAAACTAACAACAACAAAACATATTTTTTGTTAGTCATGTTAGATCCTTAACCTTCACCGTTTATGTCTTTTTTAATGTTAAATGCCCTTGATTGCTTTCCCAAGAAAACTTAAAACAAAGAAACAATATTCTATAGTTTGAAATAATAAGGACTAGAATTCTGAAGCATCGTCAAATAATTGCTTGCTTTGTTTTAAATTAATTTGTTTTGACCGACAAAGAGCACGCCTTTTAATACTTCAAATTACATTTCTAAATTTCTGTAATCTGATGCGTTGAATATACACGAGCAACCTGAAGATTTAGAACCAACAAGGAAACTTCACACAAAAGTTAAATTTACAAGTGCGAAGGAAGAGTTATTTCTCGATTCACAAATTTCTGCATAACTCGAGAACTGATCAAGCAAAGCAACTGATAAAGCAAAGTTTGGCATGATGAAGGCAAAAAAAGTTTGTTAGCAAATGAAAGTTGTTCAGATCCCATATAGAGGGTAATTTTTGGAATCGGTCTGCTGGTTCCGAAGATATGGATGGAACATTTTCCAATAAATGCAAGTACTGATTCTAGAAATTTTGTTAAGCACGCTATACCCATTATGTTAAATCTCATATGTCATGTGAACTGGCAAAATATAGCGCTGATAATAACCACGAGAGTTCAAGTTTAAACTAACCACATTCGGATGTATTCCGGGTATCCTAGTGCCCACATTCAGAAGACGGAGTGGTCTCCAACCACAATAGAAGCATCTCTTGCGTTCAAAAACTTACACATGCCAAATTCGGCTCCAATCACTTGATAAGTTCTCGAGTTATTCAGAAATTTGTGTTTCATTTGTATTTGAGCCTCCCTTTCAGAAAGGGGTGGGATCTAGAGTCACCTTAGAATCATTTCTTGCCGTCAAAAACCTCCACCTGCTTCCATTTACTTGATTAGTTCTTCAGTTATGCAGAAATGTGTGTAGGTGAGCCTCCCCCCTTCTCCCTTCCAAAGGGCGGAGGGGTCTCAAACCATCATAGAAACATTTCTCTCTTCCAAAAACCTCGACATGTCAAATTTGGTTCCATATGCTTTATTAGTTCTTGAGTTATGCCGAGACTTCCGTTTCATTTGTAAGAAAGCCTCCCCTTCTAGAGAGAGAAGGGGTCACAAACTACCATAAAAAACAATTTTGCCTTCAAAAACCTCTACGTTTCAAATTTGATTCTATTTGCTTGATTAGTTCTGTAGTTATGCAGAGATTTCAATTTCATTTGTATGAGAGCTCCCCCGCCCCTTCTAAAGAGGGGAGAGGTCTCGAACCACCATAAAAAAACATTTCTTCTCCAGAAAACCCCACACGCAAAATTTGGTTTCTTTTGCTTGATTAGTTCTTGAGTTATGCAGAAACTTCTTTTTAATTTGTATGAGAGCCTCCCCTTCGAGAGAGGGGAAGGGTCTAAAACCACCATAGAAACATTTTTTGCTCTCCAGAAAACCCCACATGCAAAATTTGGTTTTCTTTACTTGATTAGTTCTTGAGTTATGCAGAAATATGAGTTTCATTTGTATGGGAGCCCCTTCTTTCAAAGAAAGGAAGGGTCTCTTACCATCTTAAAAACCTTTCCCGGATCCTGATGGGTTCACCGTGATTAAGGCCAAATCTAGAAAACAACACAAATTCCCCGAAACGTGTTCCGGATATATCTTTAGAACCCGACCGATCCAAAAAAAACATTCAACAACGTTCAATGGAACCACAACACCGTTGTTTTGGCGTTTGTTTCATGTAAATCGGGCAAGTGGGTGCCGAGAAACACACCTTTCTTTAAACCGTCATAGACGCACATACACATATCTACACACATACTCGCACTTATAGACACGCAGAAATATTGAGATCTCATCGAGCTGAATCGATCTTTATATGGCACTTGGTCCTGCGGTCCTCGGATCAAATGGGTTTTAAAGCGATCGCTAAACCCTTCTCTGTAAGAAGGGTAAAAAACGATACGTCAGTTGATAAGCTTGTTACGATAATAACTTGGTCACTTTAGGACCAGGAAACTAAGTTCGAAGCCACAAAATGGGCAATGACATCCAATGAAGTAAATTTAGCAAGTTGTTCGAAACCCGCCGGTTCTGGCAAAAAAGTTTCTTCTGGAGTGTCCCCAAAATTTTGAGGACAGTGATATGCCTTCCGATAGGTCTCTACTACGTTGAGTATATTTGATCATCTAGTTGGTCCACCAGGAACGTATTGCGGAACATAATAACTGCCTCGGCTCCTTATAGTTATGGTCAAGCTGGTATGAATTTACGAGGTTTTAATTATTGTTTTAGCAGCGTTTATTTAACAATCATTCTCATATTCATCAATCACACTGTGGACCCGTGTCACACGGCCAGCTGTTTAAATTCAGTTTTCAGTCGTTTTTGACTCAATTTCATCAAAAATGGAGTCACTCAAACTTGAGTAAATGTTACTGGCATTGACAAGTCGACAAATCAAAAACATCGAGTCAAATCACACGGACGTTTTTGTCGACTTGTCAATGCCGAATACATTCACTCAAATTTGAGTGACTCCACTTTTCAAAAACGACTTAAAACTGAGTTGAAACGGCTGGCCGTGCAGAAAATCGATTTCCGGAGAGCGCGCCACTGTGAGCGGTAGTAGTTCTTATCTCTCACAGAGATATTTAACGAAATATGCATGCCGACTCAGTTGTGTTGGGGAGCACATCTTGGGGGGAATCTTGGGGTATCCCGGGGGAGATTATCGGAAAATTTGTTATGGTCCTGAAAAGGCGATGGTTTTGATTAGATCTGTAATGTCATTGAAATGCCTACGTACGGTCTTTTTTTGGCAGTGAGCCTTCAGAAACAGCATTTCATGGTAATAATGCCAGCTTGTCTACTCTGGAGCTGCTGAGCCGGAAGTGGTTGGCGAGGAAACTTTCTTTTTTTCCGCTCTTACAAATTTATCCCGTAGGCTCTTCCAGCGGGTCCTTACTGATTCTACTAGAATACGAAAGGATGAGATGCAAATTATATAAAATGCATAGCTGTATTAATTACTCACCATCTGTGTTTAATTCAGAAGCGATTTCTGCCCAATTTTTTTTATTTAAGTAGATTATTTTTATATTTTTTGTTAGATTTTGACCACGGACAGTATAATTTCTAGGTTTTAACATTTAAAGTGCTTTCAAATTCCATTTTCAGTAGCATTGAATTCAAACTTCACATAATTTCGAATCGTTGAATTTTGATTTTTTTTTTCAAAAATAAAGCGTCA
>JASCZW010003385.1:0-31860 GCA_034211315.2 Aedes japonicus | reverse complement strand
TTTTACGCTAGAAATTGTTGCCTCACTAACACCGGATCATTTTTTCATTTTCACGGATAGTCTCAGTTCTATAGAGGCTATTCGCTCATTGAGCCGGTAAAGCACTCCTCGTATTTTCTCATGAAAATACAGGAGCTTCTAAGTGCTTTATCTTCGCGTTATTTTATCATCACCTTTGTATGGGTCCCATCTCATTGTTCGATTCCGGGCAATGAGAAAGCGGACTCGCTTGCAAAGGTGGGCGCTATGGAAGGCGATATTTGTGATCGACAAATCGCCTTCAACGAATTTTTCCTATTTTTCGTCAACAGTCACTCGTCAGCTGGCAATATAAATGGAGTAAAGGAGATTTGGGGCGATGGCAACATTCTATCATCCCAAAGGTGTCGAAGAAATCTTGGTTCAGGGGGATGGATGTGGGTCGAGACTTCATTCGTGTCATGTCTCGCCTCATGTCCAATCATTATTCTTTGAACGCTCATTTATACCGGGTTGGGCTGAGGGACAGCAATCTCTGTGAGTGTGGACAAGGCTATCAGGACGCAGATCACGTTATTTGGTCTTGTGCTGAACATTCTGGAGCCAGATCTGAGCTTTATGATTCCCTTCGGGCTCGAGGTAGACAACCCAATGTGCCAATTCGAGATATTTTGGCTGTACGTGATTTGGAGTACATGAAACTCATTTATGTGTTTTTGACTAACATTAGCATTAGATTGTAGTTAGTTTAACCTGTATGTTTAGTATAAGTTTTTTTTATATGTGTATGTGTGTGTGTGTTTTTTTCTTTTTCAAGAAATGTTCAAGTCAAAAGAAAACCATAAATTGTATAATTATAAGTGTTCAGATAATTTAGAATTTAAATTTAATGTGTTATGTGAACCATACTTTAAATTCCCACCCTTTTTCCCATCCGTAATTTGTAATTCCCATTAACCTCGAGACGGCCGCGAGTAATCGGCTCTATCCTCCTAACTTTAGTTTTAAGATATATGATGTATAAAAATATGAAAATTTGGCTCTGTAAAGTTAATTCGATTGAGCCTGGACAAATAAATGATTATTAAAAAAAAAAAATATAGCGTCTGAGTTATTTGAATGCATTTTGAAAATGTATCCGAATTTATTGATCAAGTTGTATGGGTTCAAATTTTATCTTACGAACAAATCGCTTTGGTTCTAGTTCTGAAGTATGTACAAATGTTGTCAAGTTTTCCGGTTATTCTTAGCAAGAAAGCATTAGGTTGTGGAATAGTGGTCCTAGTGGGTCAACACTAGAAAGTGGACATCGCCCAAGTATCAATTCTTATTTTCTAATAATTTTGTAGATCTTGAAAGAGAATCAAAACCTAATTACCACCTAACAGTTGAAACCCCCGATTGACTATATTTTCCACAGTGCATCATTGAGTATATACGCACCACAGATCAATTGCACGAGATGCTTCCACATTATCTTTTCTCCAAAAAGTAAGATGCCAGTCATCGTATTCTCAGCACCGCAAATGAAACCCACGAGGGCCACATCATCAGATGCTCGTTTTTTTTTTTTCAATACCGTTGTTTATAGTTGTTCTCACTCAAAAATTAATTTCGAAGTGCGGCTAATTTATGCAACTTCTTCCTTATTTCTCAGCAACCATCCTTCAGGCACTATTTCTTCGAGTAGATCGTGTCGAAAACTGCTCCCGATGCGGAGGACCTTGCCTATCGCAAGCAAGTGGTGAACAAGAAAAATTTATTGTCGGTAAATTTTAATTCAATTTCCACAAGAGCCTAACGCAGCAGCAATGGTACCGAGTAGTTGGGTTGGTGATGATTCTTGGGGGGGTGGAGTAAATGAGAACTACTGATGCCAAAGCAAACCGGTGGGCGCTGTACTGGCTGCGGGCGGCAAAGAGTTGCGGGTTGGGAAAATTTATCTACTGAAGCATAATTCTCACTGAAATTATAAGGAGGACCACTACTCTGTTCGGAACTTGTTGGGAAAGGGAGGCGAACCAAATTAATAGTAAAGACTGCCGTGCTGCCGCCGGTTGGTGTTCACAAATTTTGAGCACGCTCTGAGTGGGTAGGGAAAATGCGAAAAAATAGACGAGAACTATGTAAATATTACGTATTTATTTATGCATGAACAAGTAGTATTGATATAAAGTCTCATTTGGATGGTTGTTTTTTTTTCACACTGAGTTTGGTCTATTTGCTGTTATCGTGAGGACGTGCTTTTGACTAGACCTGTGCACCGCTGCAAGGCGCTATCGAATGGTAGCTGATGAATTTTTCTAACTGTCTGAATTCAGTTTTCTCTGTACACAAATTACTTTATTTATTGCGGATTGAGATTTGTTCATGTGAGTATAAACCAATCCACAAGTTCGTATGTGAAGATGATCCACTCCGTAATCTGTTCTATCAACTTTCAGTTTCTTCAGCTTATTTTGATTCTTATCAACTCATTCTTGTTTGGCAAACTGCATGAACACAAATATTTGCATGTCATTTCAATTCTAAATTATAAAATAATATCACACAAAACATGAATTAACAGCTTTTAACCAATTATCAATAGATAGAAACATGTTCTTGGTTCAACAGCAACCAAAGCTGCCACCAACATTTTATTGTGATCGGCTCACAGGTCTACTTGAAAGCTACTGTGCTTAGGCACATTGAATCTCAAGTTTGGGCTGATTTTATTATGGAAACAAAGCCTCTTAGGTATCCAAATATGCAGCTAAACGCTTTGCCCTAAATAATACTCTTAGGTGAATCCCGTTTACTTTAAGGCTTCACCATACTGCAGCGTTTTTTGCCGCCGTCGCAGCGAAATCGTGGCGAAAAAATCGCCGTGGTGAGATTACATGGCGGCTTATGGGAGCGCACAAACCAACCCGATTTAAAAACGCATCGCATCGATGCAAGCGGCATCGATTGGTGTGATTGGTCTTGTTCGGCTTTGCACTGCAACGAGTGCTCTCAGGTATTGTTATGGTCATATCTCCGTGAAGGATTATCCAATCATAATGAAATTTTGACCAGTTATTTGAAGATTTCATAGCTTTGACACCAAGAAAACTTAAATCGGTACACAAATAGCTCAGTATGTAATCGGAGACTAAACTGTTTGATTATTAGTGTGGCCTATTACTGTAGGCTACTGTCAAGTACTGTATCGTTCATATCTTCGTAACGAAATGTCTGAATGAAAAAAAATCAACAGCGTTCTATGGGAATGTTGTAGCTTTCATTTGCCGTCAACAGAACTTAAATCGGTTCACGAATGGCTGAGAAACCGATGTGACATTATTTGTAACACACACACACACTCACAAACACTCACTCACACACACAAACACACACACACACACACACACACACACACACACACACACACACACACACACACACAGACTTGTGCTCAGATCGTCCAGCTGAGTCGAATGGTATATGACACTCGGCCCTTTGGGCCTCGGATAAAAGTCGAGTTTTCAAGCGATCTTAATACCCTTCTGTTGGTGTAAGAATGGTCAAAACGCTGCAATTTGGTGGAGCCTTTATCCCTGGAATTCCTGTGACCTTTTCCAGTACATAACAACAACGTTGAAAAAAAAACAACCCAAACCATAAAGGCTGTACTCGAAAAAAAGAGACACACAAAAATGATCACCAAAAATTCGGTTCAAATCGGATTCTCAATCAAATTTCCAGGGATTAAATAACTATATATAAGCTATGTTTTGGCAAAATTTATTTATTGAATTTCCTCCCCCAAGGGAAGGAATGCTCGTACATATCTCTTAACACTGTTCATGAGACCTTGGGCAAGGCTTTGTCCATTTTCCTTACTCAATTTCTCCCAGTTGTTCTTCCAAGCTTCGTCGGTTTTGAATATTTGTCCGCTTTTCTTCAACTTCTTCTTCATTATCGCCCAAAAATTTTCGATCGGACGAAATTCTGGTGTATTTGGCGGGTTCGCCTCGTTCGGGACCAAATTAAAGCCCTTCGCTTCGTACCAATCCATTACAGGCTTGGCGTAATGGCACGAAGCGAGATCCGGCCAGAACAGCGTGGGACCACGGGCAGCAAGCGCTTCTGCAAGCATTCCTCTCGATAAATCTGCCCGTTTATGGTGCCGGTTGTAACGAACGGCACTGGCAGATCGCCTGCCACAACAGGTACTTCTTCGCGAATTTGTCCATCTTTCTCTTCCGGAACTTTTCTGGAACCTCCATGCGGGACGTACCGACAAAAAACTCGAGGCCGGGGATTTGTTTGGTGTCCGCCTTGATATATGTCTCGCCGTTCATGACGAGACAGCCTGGCATGACCAGCTACTGACGGTACAGCTTCGCGCTCGCAATTTGGCCTCCGTGTTTTGCTTGTCAGTCCGGTTTGACGCCTTCCTGACCCTAAAAACACGTAGCCCAGACCGTTTCATGGTCTGCTGGACAAACCACTTCGACGAATTGACTTTTTTGGCCACATCTCGGGTGGAAAGGTTCTGGTTATTCTTAAAGTACTGCCTTATCTTCCGTGCCTTCTTTGGGTTTTCCGTTTTCGGCCGCTTCCAGCGCGCCGCTCGATTGTCTTTGTCTCCTGGAACATCTTCACAACGCGGACCACTGTGGAATGGTGGATTTCAAGCCTTTTGCTGATCCATCTGTGCGACTGACCAGGATTATCGATCATCGCGCCCAAGATTTGGTGGCGTAGCTCTTCTTGTTTCGAATGCATCTTGAAAACTACTTCACAGATCGCGATAATTGCAGATTTTGCACACATAAACATAACACTCTTAATTAGTATATCTAAAAATTTCATTAATATTTACCCACGCGATAAAAAGTTACACCCAAAGCAAAGTGTCGCATTTTTTCCGAGTCCAATCTTTAAAAGCCTTCTGAGTCTTAAAATCCGATAGGTTGGAGTCGTTCGGATGTGTCATCCTCATAACACCTAGTTTACATTTTTTTGTTTATAATTGTAGAAAATAAGCAACTATCGGAGCAATCACGTTTACATATGTATCCATTTTTACCCTCTGTTGCAACTGGGAGCACTGTACCGCAACGTCTATCACCGCGGTGAAGAAAACGTCAACGCGTCGCGTTTCTGCGACTTTAAGACAATTCATCATGCAAAATCCGGAGCCATCAAGGGATATGGAGAGTCCAAAAACATCTGAAAATCAAACCACCGATTCCATATGTTGCGATCGGCTAGAAGCGGTGCATGTTTGCGAACAATGTGACGAGTGCAAAGGGTGGTGGCACATGGTATGTGCGGGTGTAACATTTTCGGTGGAAGAACGACCATGGATTGGTGCCCATTGTTTGCCGATAGTGTTTCTTCCCGAACTACTACGTCTAGTGTTAGAGCAGCGCGTTTGGCTCTGAAAATCAACAATTAGAAGAGCAGCTAGCTATGGAACAACGCCATCTTGCCGAAAAGTTCCAGCTCCGTTGAACGAGACGGACGATGTTTTTAAATGTTTTTATGGTAGCTTGAGAACCCTCCCCGTCATAAAAGGGGGGGCTCCCATACAAATAAAACACAATATTCTGCATAACTCGGGAACTAATCAAGCAAACGGAACGAAATTTAGCATGCGGTGGTTTTTAAAGACAAAAAATGTTTCTTTGTTGGTTTGAGACCCCTTCCCATCCTAAAGGGGGGGGGGGGGTTTCCGATTCAAATGAAATACTCTATTCTGAATGACTCGAGAACGAATCAAGCAAATGGAACCAAATTTAGTATGTGGTGGTTTTTGAAGACAAAAATTGTTCTATGTTGATTTGAGACCCCTCCCTTTTCTGAAAGGGGGGGAACCTTTTCAAATGAAACGCAAATCCTTGCATAACTCGAGAACTAATAAGAGAAATGGAACCAAATCTCGCATGTGGAAATTTTTGAAGGAGGGAAATGTTTCTATGGTGATTTGAGACTCTTCCGTCAAATGAGGTGGAAGGGGGGAGGGGGTGCTCTCAAACAAATGGAACCCAAATATCTGCATAACTCGAGAAATAATCAAGCAAATGGAACCAAATTTGGAATGGACGAGTTTTGTAGGGCATGAAATGTTTTTATGGTGGTTCAAAGCCCCTCCTCCCTCTAAAAAGGGGGGCTCTCATACAAATGAAACAAATTTCAACCAAACATGAGAACTATGCCTACTGCTTTGCAAATTTGTATTCAGTGGTTTTTGGGTCCGGGAAAGCATCTAATGATAGTTCGAGAGCTCTCCCGCTTCTATATCCCATGCAAATGAAAAACAAATTCCTGCATAACTCGAGAACTAATCAAGCAAATGGAACCAAAATTGGTATGGGTGAGTTTTTGAAGGCAAAAAAAATGTTTTTGTGGTAATTTAAGACCGCTCCTCACTCTGAAAAGGGGGGCAACCATACAAACGAAACACAAATTTAAACCAAACATGAGAACTATCCCTACCGCTTTGCAAATTTGTATGCAGGGGTTTTTGGGTCCAGGAAAGGATCTTATTATAGTTCGACATCCCTCCCGCCTTTAGAAAGGGGGGCTCCCATGCAAATGAAAAACTATTTTCTGCATAACTCAAGAACTAATCAAACAAATGGAACCAAATATGGCATGTGGAGGTTTTGTAGGCAAGAAATGTTTCTACGGAGGTTTGGACTCCAAGCAAAAGAAACCAAATTTAGCATGTGGGATTTTTTAAAGGCAAGAAAGGTTTCTATTATGGTTTCAGATTCCTCTTCGCCCTGAAAACGGGGGGCTCCTATACAAATGAAATACACTATTCTGTATAACTCGAGAACTAATCAAGCAAATTGAACCAAACCTGGCATGTGGACGTTTTTGTAGATGAATACTGTTTCAATGCTTATTTGAGACCCCTCCCTTTTCTGAAGGGGGGGGGGGACTCCCATATAAATGAAACACAAATTAATGCATAACTCGAGAACTAATCAAGAAAATGGAACCAAATTTGGCATATGGAGGTTTTTGAAGGAGAGAAATGTTTTTATGGTCATTGAGACTCTTCCGCCTTCTGAAAGGGGGGGGGGGGCTCTCAAACAAATGAAACACAAATTTATCCATAACTCGAGAACTAATAAAGCAAATGGAATCAAATTGGGCATGTGGATTTTTTCGAAGGTCAGACATATTTCTATGGTGGTTTGAGACACCTTTGCCCTCTGAAAGGGGGGGGGGGGGCTCTCATACAAATGAAACGCAATTTTCTGCATAACTCGAGAACTATTCAAGTAAATGAAACCACATTTGGCATGTGGGGGTTATTGGAAACAGGATTTTTATTTATATTAAAATGGATTTCTGTCTGACTGTCTGTCTGACCGATCGGAGTGAAAATATGTATGCAGGTATTTTTGGGGCTGGGGAAGGTTCTTACGATTGTTTGAGACCGCTTCCCTCTTCCGGCTCGCATACAAATGTCTGCATAGCTTGAGAACTAATCAAGCAAATGGAATCAAAAATGGTATGCGGGGTTTTTTGAATGCAAGAAATGTTTCTATGGTAAATTCAAACTCAAATTTCAACCAATCCTAAGAAATTATCCAGGTAACTAAGCCACAAACTGTGTATTGTCTGGGTAAGAAGAATGTTCTGATAGAAGTATTACTAAAAAAACTCATTTAAAAAAAGCGTCAGTTCTTTGTAATGTTCATTCATTTAGTTGCAGGCGTAGCAACGCTCGCACCGGGATCAGCTAGTTTCCAATATAAACCAGTTCTTCTGTTCCGCATTTTACCCTTTATGATTTCTGGGCCACTAGCTACCATTGAAAACTTCGCCTTTTCTGGATGATGGCTTTGATCTATCGCTCATTGAAACCAGTCTGGTTGAGCAGCTGGGCATAGAAGGTTGGAAAATCCCTTTGTGCCTAAACTGGACAGGAAACGTCACCAGAATTGAGTCTGAATCGAAGCAAGTTCGAGTCACGATAAGCGGAGCAAGCAGCCAGCAACAATTCGCGCTTAACGACATCCGTACCCTAAAGGAGCTCACCTTACCAGAACAAACCCTCAATTACAACAAGTTATCACAACGGTATCGTTATCTTTAAGGTTTGCCAGTGAGTGGCTACGATAAAGCGGTTCCACGTCTGCTGATGGGTGTCAATAATGCGAGGCTTACTCCAATTGAGAGAAGGTAAAAGCAATGCACCTATTGCAAAAAAGACCTGACTAGGATGGTGCAACTTCGGTGGACGTAGTAAGGAGTCTATCTACTCGCTAAACTTCCACGCCTGTGAATGCTTGAGTGACCAAGAACTGCATATTGCGGTAAAGGATTATTTCGCAATGGAGGATGCAGGGGTAAATGCACGAGTGCTGCTGGAATCAGAAGAGGACACGCGTGCAAGAATAATCATGGAGCAAACAACCCTCAGAGTATCCGAACGGGTCTACTGTGGTCATATGATGTTGTCAAAATACCCGATAGCTACAATATGGCTAAGAAATGACTGGTATGAGCGTAGAATGCTGTGGGATCCCCCATGCTTGCGGAGAATTCAAAAAATCAAATAGTAGAATACCAGCTGAAAGGCTACGCACATCGAGCGACAGAAGCAGAACTCGTCCAGGCAGACCCGAAGCGTGTATGGTATCTGCCATTGGGTGCAGTGACTAACCCTCAAAAACCTGGGAAACCGCGACTAGTATGGGACGCCGCTGCCAAAATGGATGGAATATCTCTGAATTCTATGCTTCTTAAAGGCCCAGACCAGCTAAGTTCGCTTCCAGGTATTATGTCACGATTCTGACTGCACAAAATCGGAGTTTCGGCAGACATGAAATAACTGTTTCACCAAATGCTGATTCGCGAAGCAGACCGTCATTCTCAGCGCTTCCTACTCCGGAGCGACTCATCGAAACCTGCAGAAATCTTCATTATGGATGTAGCAACATCCGGATCCACGTGCTCGCCGGCTTCGGCACAATATGTAAAAAATCAAAATGCCGAAGAATTCAGGCAGCTTCGAGAGTTAAAGGCAGCTTCGTAAGTGAAAGTGTCTCAAGAGATCCGGTTCATACATAAGAAAGGGGGATTACAGCTCAGAAATTGGTTATCGAACAATGTAGACTGTTTGTGGAGAAGAACTACTGAAAAGTAAAAGCCTGTACTAGGCAACCGTTTGATGGCGTTCGTACAGGAGAGTCACAGCGTCGAAGTAAACCAATGATTTCTATGGAGTGATTCTGCTACGGTCTTGGCCTGGTTGCGGGCCGATCATCGCTACTATAAACAATATGTAGCGTGCCGAATAGGAGAGTTGTTAACAACAACGGACAAAGATGAATGGCGCTTAGTACCAAGTAAGTTTAACCCAGCAGACGCCGCGACTAAATGGGGAAAGAGAATATGACTGGAATTTCTTCAACTTCCAGAGATAGGGTAGCCGATGCAATCACTAATCGCGATGTAACCAGCAGAAGAGCTACAGCCATGCTTCGTGATCCAGGGAATAGCGGTTTTGGTGAATGTGATAAACTTTTCTCGCTTAGGCGTAGATTTGGCGTAGATTGTTAGGTCCAATAGCGTATGTACATCGCTTTGTTGATAACTGCAGACGCGAACATCGAGGGGAGAAATTGAAGTTGCTGAACTTGAGCCAAGAAGAGTTGATGAAAGTAAAAGCCTCATTGCTGCAGAGTGCGCAGTGGGAAGAATACCCAGACGAGATGATTCTGTTAACGAAAGGCGAAACAGAGTTGCCTAAATCGAGCAGTCTGTTCCAACTGACACCAAGACAAGATGATCGTGGAGTGTTATTCGTCGACGGAAGGATTGGAACTGCGCCGTATGTGTCATTTGACGCAAAGTTTCCGGTTATTCTTCCCAGAACACATCCGATGACAAAACTAATAGTGGACGACTTTCATCATGGGAACTCCGAAACAGTGGTAAATGAGATCCGGCAATTCTTTCACATCTCCTGCTTGAGGACGTTAGTGAAACAAGTCCTATTTGTTCCGGAACTGGTGTTAAATTTAATATCTCTTCGGAGATTTGAAAATTCTGGCAAGAAGGGAAATTTTTCGGGTGCGAAGCCTACGACACGTACTCGACCAAATGCGAAAGAAATTCAACTCGAAAGCTAAAGAGCTAGTATTTGTCGGCTACATAAGTCAGCACAAAGGCTATCGCTTTCTTCATTTCGCAACGAATCGCATCACTATAAGCCGGGACGCCTGCTTTCTTTGACTAGAAAATGGTTCAGAACAACCGGAGCAAAAGCTGATTGCTTTGGTGGTTCCTTTGGAGCAGAGCGGTTATAGTGTGAGTGATTGTGAAGAAGAAGAAGAAGTCATCCTTGAGAATCGCGAAGGTGAAGGACAAGTGCCTGGTGAACAAGAACAGTCGGAGTATAATGATGCTAGTGAAATGAACGGAATCGATTTCCTGGCCCTCGAACCGGAGTTACCAGATGTTCAACCAGTGTTGAACAGAGCAGACCGGCGTCCTCGTGGAGTATTGCCTGGTTGTTTCGAAGACTTTGTAGTGGATCAAGTGACTGTAGATGAAGAACCCGAAGAGTATAGAAAAGCAATGCATGTGTCAGATTGGAAGAATGTTATGAATGCGTAAATTACGGCAGATGCCGTCAACCACGCTATGGAGTTGAAGTTGCTGCCTCCTGGGAAGAAAGTTTTCGGAGTTAAGTGAGCCTTCAAGCTTAAGCTGAATGAAGCAAGGAAAATTATCCAGCATAAGGCCTGCATTGTGGCTAACGGATACTTATCAGTCGTTTGCGATTGATTTCACCGAGGTCTATGCTCTGGTCACCAGACAGGCGACGCTACGTGTGCTTCTGGCGGAAGCTGACGAGAAAGGCGTGCTGCTGAAGCAGTATGATTTCTAGACGACGTACCTCAATGGAACAGTCGACGAGGAATTGTGTATATCCCAGCCTCCCGGATATTCCATCAAGTAGAAGGAGATCATGGTTTGCAGATTGCGTAAGAGTGTATCTTTGATATATCGTGACACTGTGGGAACTGAAGTTCAAGGCTATTGAATCTGACCCGTGCGGCATGGAAGAAGTGTCGTCTACATCGTTGTGTACGTTGACGATTTGATTTCTGGCAGTATCGATGAGAAAGATATTGTTGAAGTCTGCAGAAATCATCGAGAAAAGTTTGAAGTCATCATTTTCTTGATCTATAGAGAACATAGCTGCTACTCCTTTCAGCTGACTCTGCACATAGAATGCGTACTCCGGAAGTTCCAGATGAAGAACTCTCATGCAGTGAAGACACCGATAGATCAAACATACACTGCCGAGAATCAATGAAATAAGCTGTTCGAAGCCATGACGTTGTATTCGAGCTTTGTTGAGGCGCTGCTGTCCTGGCCGTCAATGCATGGCCCGATTTGTCATTGAGTGTGGGTCTGTGGGTAAGTCAACCGAACAACAGCGATTGGAGTGCAGCAAGACGTACCTGAACGGAAACAAGAATTTCAAGTAGAGATTTGGATCGCAGAACGGATGGAACCTAGTAGGATTCTCAGACTCGGATTGGGCCGACAAAAGACGTACTCGCTGCTCTACTACCGGTTTCATGTTATTTTACGGAGATGGTCCTGTAAGCTGGAAAGGGAGCAAGGGACAGGATTTGGATGGTCTTTTGTCTTTGTTTGCCGAATATAACGCATTATCGTTGGCTTGCCAGGAAGTGATGTGGCTGAGACGGCTGTCGGAGGAGATGAAGGAGACTGAAAGGAATGCGACAGTTCTGAAAGAAGATAACATGGGATGCCTGGGTCTCTCCAAAATGGAGAGATGCAGCGGTGAAGTGAAACATATAGATACAAAACGAGAAGGAGTTGTGCGAGCAAAAGACTATCGATTTGGTGTAAAGGGTGTTTCGGTCAAAATTTGGTTGACTTAAACTTGACGCATTTTCTTTATCGATCGAATTTTGCACAACTAATTTTGAAGATGTGTACGTGTAGCATTATGCCTCTATTTTGATTTTCAGATTGGCACTTCAGTTATCAAAATGTCGTCGAGAAGCAACGCATCAAAATTGTGTACGTGCATGGCGAAAATCCAAACTATTCTCACGCCAAGTTGTCGAAATTGTTGGATGGGGCTAAATCAACTGTTACCAACGTATAAAAGTGTTTGGTGAACGTTTGTCGCAGCCAGGAAAGCTGGATCAGGGGGAAATCGAAAGCCGGAGGCCAAAGTGACAAAAAGAGTTGCCCGTTGTTTCAAGCGGAACCCCAACCTCTCCGTCCGAGATGTCTCAAAAAAAAAACCGGGAGTGGCGCCTTCAACCGTGGATAGAACTAAAAACGAGCTGGACTCTCGAATTACGATAATGTGGTGACTTCATATCGCGACGATAAACAAAACACGACGGTCAAAGCACGATCGCGGAAGTTGTACACGACGATGCTGACGAAGTTTGATTCCATGGTACAGGACGATGAAACTTACGGCAAGGCAGGCTTTAAACAGCTTCCTGGACAGACATTTTATACGGCAACCGGACCGGAAAAGTGGCAGATATTTTCAAGCACAATGAACTGTCAAAGTTTGCGAAAAAATATCTGGTGTGGCAGGCCATCTGTACCTGTGGCTTGAAGACCAACGTTTACATTGCGACCGGAACCGTCAACCCGAAAATTTATCTGAGCGAGTTCCTACAAAAACGTCTACTGCCTTTCCTGAAGCGCCACAATTGTTCCGTTCTATTTTGGCTGGATTTGGCATCTTGCCATTAAGAAAGAAAACCATGGAGTTGTTGACAGGTTTAAAAGGTGCCCAAGGACAAGAACCCTCGCAACACGCCCGAGTTCCGCTCAATCGAACAATATTGGGCCATCGTCAAGCGGATCCTTAAGAAGACTCAAAAAGCTGTTGTGAGCGAGAAACACTTCAAGGCAAACGGCATTCTGCGGCGAATAAAGTGGACAAGGAGACTGTACAAAATCTTATGGAAGGTGTTAAACGAAAGACCCGGCAATTCGCATTCGGTAAAAGGAAAGCTTAGCTGAATATTTCTCCTGTATTCTGTATTAACTAAACTTGAAAAAGAAAAAGAATTTGACTTATTAACAAAAAATTTGATCGACTCACACACATTACTGTTTGAACAAACTTTGATCGGAACACCCTTTAATTCCATGATTAACATAAACAGGTCGTTAAACACTATTTATGCCATTTTTGCATCACATTGATGAAAAGTACGCTCAGGATTGTCTTATAGTTCATTCTATAGACTGAATATATGAAATATCGGGTGAAGTGCAAGAAGGGTTCAGTCTCACCGGTGGATTAATTTGGGTTTTACCTTTTGTCTCGTTTCATCGAAAGTTTGCAAACCATGCAGAATTTCCTGTACCGAGTTGTACGGGTGTCTCATAATTTTGATTTCCCGAGAAAACAACGGCGAGAAAAATACTCCTGATGTCGGTGCCTGTTTCCTTTGCTGGCAAAAAAAGAGTTAAAAAAAAGAAGAGAAGAATACCAACACGATGGTGAAATTCTGCCACATTGTGTATTCCTTTCCACACCGTAGTTAGCAGGCGTTATTTCTGATGCCAATGCTGAGAGCATTCCTGTCGGTGTTGTTAAATGCAAGGAATTAACCTTTACTGCAAAGTGACTGCCTCGAACGTCGTATTCGGATTTTGAAGTTCAAAGTTTAAATCTTAACTTCGATTGGTTAGTTACCTTTTATTTGTGTGAAAATGCATGCGCCCGTCAATTAGCGAAACCCCTCCGCCCCGGTGAGGGTTAACACCCGATGAAAACAAACGGGCCAGTATTGAAATGAAAGCTGTTGCGAGGCGCGAAACATTGATAAGCTGGCAAACATTTGGCAGCAAAGGGAAAAATATGGCAATGTTTGAATGCACACCGACCGACGGAACCGACGTGGTTCTGTAGTGGTCTTGTTCCATCATCCCGTTTGCGGTTGTCGGCGCAAGTGTAGTGTTGCCGAAAGATAAGAACATGACCGCACTATTTTTCGCGGTATGCCGCTTTGCGGTTCGGTCTTTAGAATTCTACGTGGCTGCGGTGGCGGAGAAAATGTACCTCGGAAAACTGCTGCTCCTCGTCGAGTGAATATTGTTCCAGCTAATTAATTTTCATAATTTTCAGCTTTCTGCAGCGAGTGGCGAAAATGTGCATTGTTTGCCCGTTTGGAACGGGTGGTAGTGGTCGGTGCCGGGGGAGGGGACGAAATAGACTCGTAAATTTTTCCACCTAGTTGACTAAGTCAAGTTGTTTGCTGAAATAACAGGGCATTCTCCAAAATGGCTTCTGCATTGTTTAATGGAACTCGAGGAAACTACCCTTTTCTGAAAATTTGGAACGAAACTAGCATGGTAGCGACCAAGTGTCTGAGAAATAGGAACTCTAGAGACTCTTCCAGGATTCCTGATTTTCCCCCGTTAGAAAAACAATTTTCTCGGATTTTACATTGCATTAAGTTTTTAGATTTCAAAGCTCCAGTATGTTGTATGAAAAAAATGGAAATACTTTAAAAGTCTCAATTTTTCTTTCCAAATTGTGGCTTGCAAAGTTTGGAAAATCAAGATAATATATGCAAAAGGTAAAGTAGAGACATAGGGTGAAGGCATACAAAAAGTATAATATGATGACAAGCCAAATATTACAACCAAATGTCATGCTAAGAAGCTTTACACCAAGTTTTAGTCTTTGAGCAAACATTTTCTTGTTCCATAATGGACGACAAAACATTCGGGTCTGGCTTTATTTGATCTGGGCTTTCGGGACTTCAAACCGCAAACCAAAGAACTGTCGTTGCCGAGTATTTCCGGACAAGGATTCTCTTCCAGCGCATAAGGCAATATCTACCATGTTTCATCAGTTCCTCTGAATGGACCGCATCGTCTCCCACAGGACTTCAATATCTGAGAATACATGCTAGAAAACTGAGTGACTTGAAGCACATGTGTTTAGGCTCAAACACATGTTAGATCAAATCAAAATCAAATGCCGGTGGTGCATGTAGCTTTCAATATGTTTGAAAAGCGGCTTCGAATTGTGATCAAATATAAAAGAGAAAGATTTGAACTTCATTAATACTTTGACATGATATTTAGAGTGCAATGAGTGAGAAATAAAATCCTTTTTTAGTTTTATAACAATTTCCAAGTGTGTCATCTCTATGTCGCCAACCTGTATAAAGAACCTGCGACAAACACATAAGCTGTATCCTTTCCTGATTTTAACATTAAACACCTGGATAGAGATGATTCTTATGGAGAAGTGTTTTTTGGAATTAAAAAGTGCAACCTTGTTTACAACATTTCTTTACCGTCGATCCTCCTAAGGCCTAAAGCGTCGAAATCGTTGCTTGTCGTCAAAGTGCAAAGAATAAAATCATTTGCATAGCTTCAGCTACCGTTCCTCCTCGAACTTCCATTAGCCGCAGCCTGGACTCTGGAATTTAGTTGCTATTTTACCGTCCCCTGTATTGATTCTGGGTGACATGAATTCCCATGGTACTGGGTGGGGGAACCTACATATAATGACAATAGGGCGGCTATCTTTTACGATTTATGTGACGATTTCAATTTTGAACACTGGTGAACCGACACGCATATCTAAACCTCCTGCTCAAGAAAGCAGACTCGACTTATCTTTCTGTTCATTGGACTGTCTGTGTAACGTCCTCAATGATCCTCATGGTAGTGATCACTGACCGATCATCATTACAATTAAGTATGGCCCTCAACCTTCAGAGCCATCTCGAGTTTCGTTCGACCTCACAACGAACATCGAATCGCAATAAGACGCATGCTGGACTTATACAATTCCTTATTTCGAAACAACATCGTACCGCTTGAGTAGACACAGGTCAAAGTGGGAGCTATTGAAAAGCCTGGCAAACCAGCGTCATACCATTGTTGAAAATTTTTGTTGAAAATGAATGCAACAAATGATTGTCTAGCACTGATTTCCTCAGATATTCAACTAGCTGTTGCGAGCAAGAGCAACTGATTCAGTTTCCATTAAAATCCTGTCAGATAATCTGCAGAGATGTGGACTTCACGGAATTTGAAATTGTTTTTTTTTTGTAAAATTTGTTGTCGGAAAAGTAAATAAACTTTTCATTTGGACAACTGACAACTTCTAGAATTAGTTACATGGGTCTGTCCCAAGGCTCATGCCTCAGCCCCCTTCTTTATAATTTTTGCGTCAAAGATATTGACAATTGTCTGGCAGGCAATGCACGCTAAGACAACTTGCTGACGACATGCCGTCAACTTGCAAGGACCATTGGAAAATTCCCCAGATAACCTATCTTCTCAGGCTAAGAATCTAGGGATCGAATTCTGAGCTGGTAGTGTTTACTCGAAAGCGATATTCTGCCCAATTTCAGCTTAATCTTTTGGGCAGAAACATTACCCAATCGCTACCATTCAAATACCTTGGGGTCTGTTTGATTTAAAGTGCACTTGGAATGCTCACATTACGTATTTGAAGCAAAAATGCCAAAAAAGGGATCAATTTTCTTCGTTCAATTTGTGGTCGATTGAAAGTTTGAAATTTGAAACCTATGAAACACTCATCTTATTTCCTTACAAAACTGCTGGGAACAGATGAGTGTGCTGGTTGAAAGATCATATTTGATCACCTTTGTATGGGTCCCTACACATTTCTCAATCCCAGGCAATGAGAAAGCGGACTCGCTCGCGAAGGTGGGCGCCCATAAAGGCGAATTGTATGAAAGAGATGATTTTACCAAATTACTGCTTAGGACATCGGAAATCTACGACGGTTGTTACATTCCATCATTCCTATTGTTTCATCAAAGGCGTGGTTTAAGGACCTGCACGTTTGCCGTGATTTCATCCGTGTGATGAGTAGACTTATGTCCAATCTCTTTCGAATTAACCTCGTGGACAGCAATCTTTGCCGGTGTGTAAACGGTTATGATGACATCGATCACGCAGTCTAGAAATGCATGGATAATGACGCCGCCGCGTGTTTTGGCGGCGTCATCATCCGTGCATTTCCAAACTTTGAATACCTTAGAGGCCCAAGGAAGACAACCTTATGTTCCTATAACAGATGTGTTATGATCTCGCGATCTGTGCTATATGTAATCGATACATATGTTTCTTCAAATGTCTGGTATACGAATTTTATCTGCTTTTGCTTTTGTTTTTCTATATTCATTAATTTGTGTTTGTTTTGTTCCGACATCTTGAGGAGTCTCATCGCCGCCCAATGGTAACCACTCTGTCCAACCCATACCCAAAAAAATTCACATATTTTACCTCGGGTAAACCGCGAGTAAACGGCCCAAGTCTTAGTATTAAATGAACTAGTTAAAATACACAGGAAATGTGTAATGAAACATCTTATATGCCAACAGTTTCTAACGATGATATCGGATATGTTTCAATACTATTGCCACAAATCTTAGCAATTTAATTCAAATCCTTCAAGTCATATTCCATTCACTTTCTTAACTCGAAAAAACTCCCTTAAAGTCGATTTTTATTGTTTAAACATTGTTTTCTATAACATCTCCCTACCCTTGCTACGCCACTGCCGAATGAGAGGACTTTCTCTCCAACGATCGTTCCTCCGATCCGAGACGGTATTCTCCCTGCCACATCGACCGATAGCGACAGGCGATCGTTATCGGTGACGTCACCGCTTGGAATTATCGGGCTGCTAGATAGTGAAAGATCTGGTGTGCAGTAGTCGTGCCGGCTCTGACTCTCGAGAAGGATGGATAGGAGTAGAGCCACAATGGAAAGGAATGTCTTCAATTGACTTTTTTCATGTCTGATGGCAATGCACTAACAAACATCAAATCAGCCCAGATGTGTTATATGTGTGATGCTCTACCCTAGGATATGAACGATTTGGATAAGGTCATGAAAAGGCAAGTCGACGAAAGTTCTCTGGAACTCGGATCATCATCACCCCATGTCTACATCAGTTTTTTAGCGTTGATTCCCATTGGTATGCTTAGCGAAGAGGCACAAGAGTCTCGAAATATAGATTTCAGAAAGCTCCGGGACCGATATGCTTGGCCCACGCTCTCCAAGTCTTAGTTTACCTGATCCGCCCATCTAGTTCACTGTGTTCCACGGTTTCTTGTAGCAGACGGAATCGACACAAGCACCATCTTTGCAGGGTATTGCCTATAGGCATGCAATATTTAATATTTCGCTGAAAAACTCATCCAAAATTTCGAATATTTACATACAATTTAACCGAAATCACGGTTAACTTCATTTCTGTTTGTTTCGAGATTATCGGTTAACATAAAAAAGCTGAGATCGAAACCGAGAGGTCGGTTGTGTGGAGACGAATTCGGTGCCTTTTGTCACCAAGGACATGAATTCACTGAAACGCCCTGAACTTCGTCCAATCAAATCTTATTGGGCCATGATGAAGCGGAAACTCAGAAAGACCACAGAGAAAGTAAAGGATGCAATTGAGGTACCGAGTACGACTGTACAAGTTCCTATGGATGGAGTGAAGCAAAAGTGTCGAGAATTTTACCAAACAACCTCCAATAATTAATGTAAACTGAGCTTAATACATGTATAAAACAGCCCTGCAAATTTGGGATCTATCTGATAAATAACGAGGTATAACTAAAATATGAAAATGATTTTAACTCTATTATGACAAACCACAAACGTGCACAGAGAAAGAGAGATTATGTCAATCAATGCCTCGCATGTTTTGTTTTGTTCCAACTTGTTTAGTTGTGTTCAAAATTCCGTCGAAGCAAGAAGCATACTGCAAGCGGATTGTACAGTTCTATAAGACGAACATATATCTTGGGAACAGTTTTTTTTCTTTTCAAAAATCATTTATTTGAACAGGCTCAATCAAATCAACTGCACAGAGCCAAAGTTTCATTTTTATATGCATAAGTTATCTTAAAACTAAAGGAGGATAGAACCGTTTACTCGCGGCCGTCTCAAGGTTAATAGGGATAACAATTTAATCGATGGGAAGATGGGTGGAAATTTTATGTATAATTTACATTACATCTCTATTTTAAATTCTAAATTTGTTGAAAACTATTCAACTTTTGTTTTTTTTTGACTTGAACATTTTTGAGAAAAAAAAACACACAAACACATATAAAAAACTTTAAGTAAACATACAGGTTAAACTAACTACAATCTAAGGATAATGTTAGTCAAAAACACATAAATGAGTTTCATGTACTCCAAATCACGTACAGCCAAAATATCTCGAATTGGCACATTGGGTTGTCTACTTCGAGCCCGAAGGGAATCATAAAGCTCAGATCTGACTCCACGATGCTCAGCACAAAACCAAATAACGTGATCTGCGTCCTGATAGCCTTGTCCACACTCACAAAGATTGCTGTCGCTCAGCCCAACCCGGTACAAATCAGCGTTCAAAGAATAATGACTGGATATACGGTGAGACATCACACGAATGAAGTCTCGACTCACATCCATTCCCCCAAACCAAGATTTCTTCGACACCTTTGGGATGATAGATCGCCCCAGATCTCTTTTACTCCATCTCTCCAAATCTTGGGAAAAGTTCACTGTGAACCATTTTAAAACCGAGAATGTTTCAGTTTCAACCATCTATAGTATCCTGGCAACCTCAGGAACAGCTCGTAGGAGTGGTAGTGGGAGACCGGCTAAAATAATGGACAAGAGAGGACTTAGATTGCTCTGTAGTACTTTTAACAACGAGGATTCGGTTAGTCAGAAGATTGAAGAAGGAATAGGAATAGTCTTAAGAAGATATGAATAGTCTTCCACAAGAAACCAAGAGCACCAGAATACTCAGAGCCACAAATATTAACCGTAAAATCGCAATGCCGCTGAATGACCCAAAATTACACCGGAAAATGTTTCGTTTTGGATAATGAAAGCTACTTACCTCTCTCAAAAACCCACATCCCACATTTTTCTGTTAAAATTTCCAATGAACCTCCGAACGTGAAATATAAGTTCGAGCAGAAAGTGATGCTTTATATTGCCATATCTGAGAGAGGAATTTCCAAACCATGATTCAAGCCCAGTGGTTTGGCTGTTAATGAAGAAGTGTAACAAAATCAATGTTTGAAGAAAATATTAATTCCATTTCTGCATACAAATCATGCAGATGGAAATTACGTGTTTTGGCTGGATAAAGCGTCTTCGCGAGAAGAACACAAGCCTTCTTGGAAAGCCAAAACATTCCGTATGTACCAAAAAACCGCAATCCAACAAATTTGTTCCAGTGTCGTCCGATTGAAGATTTCTTTGGATATTTGAGTTCGCTTGTGTACAAAAACAACTCGAGAGCCAAAGACTGTAAACAACTAATAAATAGAATCAAAAGATGCAATGGCCCAAATCTTTAAAGAAGCTGTACAACACTATACCCCGTTACAGGAGATTTAAAAAAAAATTAACTGTGTTACTAGAAATGAGAAGAAAAATTAGTATTTTCCATTTAATTCCAACTACCTTTGCTTATCTTGACAGATACGCGTATTCCGTCTACAATGTGCAGACTTCTTCAATGTCTCGTACTTATAATTGTGTTGCAATTATTTCTTTAAACTAGTTAACAACATCAAAACTTGAGAACAAACCGTTACTCATAACATCGAAAAAAGCTACTGTTAAGACTAAAGGTCTTGAACTTCTGGCTACTAGTAGTTTGGTTGAACTAGAAAATCAATAATGTGATTAGTTGATTTATGTTTAGTAGGAGAAAAGTAACAGCTGTGAGTGTTGCAATAATTTCGTGTTCGTTCTTTAGGCAACGTTGTGCATCAAGTTTTTTGGTAGCTCATCAGACAATTTAAGTATTGGGATATTTTAAACAGTTTAAAAGAAATATTTAATTTTCTGCGTTATCTAATGCACATAAAAGGAATGCTAGATTTAGCGAAAATTAATAAGAGTTTTCATGTAAATTTGAGCCAGTTATCGCTAGAATCAAGTTTGTTGCATGGAAGATTGCAAACAATGTTGTATGCTATATGAAAGATTGCAAACAATTACGTTGTTCACGCGTGCTTTGGCTTGGAATCAAACGAGGGGATATTCTACACGTCTGTTGAAATTCATTTTTTTCTGTGTAGTTCAGTGCCTTTTTCAATCTATGCATCGTACTACCGCCTCCAAAAAGGCACGCGTTGACAAAACACGTTTGAAATAGACTGATAAAGGTCAACGAAACTGCCCTGCAGTTCCTAAAATATGCATTGGAAAGTTGAAATTTTTAGAGTTATGTTTATAACCATGGATTGAAAAAGTTGAATCAATAGTTTACATAGCTTAAAAATAAAGGTGCGAATCAAAACAAACCCAAAAAAGGAGAGAGTTCCTCTCCCATGTGCGCATCAGTAAACAGAGTGCACACAATAGATCGCTAAGAATAAACTATACAAGCCACAGTGGTACATGAGCGTCTTTCCATGCGTCAATTTTTGCCTGTTGAAGTGGCGGACTTGTTCCGTCGCTACAACCTACCCCGCAGTGGGATGTTAGGCAAAGATTGACGTCCATGGTTCGAGTACCATTGGATACATGCCCTTTCGCTCAATTTTCAAAAACATCTGTTAATTTTCCTACCTGCCGCACTCTGACGGACCTTTCAACACTTTCTCTTCACATCTTTCATTCTAGCCAAAAACATTGTTGTTCACTCTTGGTGCCTCATGGTGATGAGCGAACATCTCCTTCTAAATCATAATCGTTACTCCTCGCACGGAGAATACATAACATAACAATTTAATGTTTGTGAAAACTGTTTCAAATTCATTCCTTTACCATTCAAAGAGCAGTCACTAAGTCCATGGTAAGTCAAATCCGCTCGCAACACCAACGACTTTCCTAATTGACATGCATTTTTTTGTCACTCTTGATGAACCCGTATTCGGCCCCGTTACACCTTCCCCAGTAGTACGTAAACCAGTGTGCAAAAGTGACAAGCCATTGTCCACTTGGCATTCTCGCGGAAGAGGCCGCGAAAAGAGAGAACAAGAGGAGAAAAAACTACTACTGACAAGTCACTTTCCTGTGCAACTTTATGTTTAGACAGTAGTTAAAAAGTTTACAGCTGAGCTGTGCAGAAGATAAAAGCCGAACAAGAAGGCAAAAAAGAGAACGTACAACTGTTTTCCATTTTTCCATTATGAAAATTAAATTTCCTCCACGATGCGAGAAGCACCCGTTGTCCTCGGAGCTGAAGTTTTTTTTTTCTCCATCCAATGTTCTCCATCCGTTTCACTTTCATATGAACAAGTTTTTCATCTTTCGCTATTGTTGGCCCGTTTTTATCGCCCAAATGGCGGAGGGAAAATTCGCGCACAGTTTAACGTTTTTCTTCGCACATATTCGGCGAACGCCGTCCGGGTGCAGTGTGGAGAATTGCAAAACAAGCTCACATGAGAACTATGACATTAATTTTCATTGCATCCAACTCGCCTTTTTCGTTTTCTGACTTCTGTCATCACAACAATACATTTCGAATCACCAGAAAACGTGTTAGTCGTCCTTGTATGGCTTACCTCGAAATGCGACGTCCAACTACTCTTGTTCCAGAAGAAAATCCGAAACCACCGGCCGATAGAAATGGACAGCATAACAGTCGCGTCCAGAAGGAAATCCTTTCGCAATACTTTCCGACAGATCCGGATTATTAGGGATTTTATGACTAGAAAGAGCCCAATCGATTATGGCCGACCGACTGAAGATGGTCGTGCGTTCCGAAGTTCGAGTTTTCCCCTTTTGCGTCAATCATGTGAAGAGAAAGGTTAGCCACGGCAACTCCTAAAGCCGGATATTCCACATTCCGATGCACGTTGGCTTAGTCGAAAACACCGGCTGTGATCCGGCTGTGTCTCGCCCGTGAGGATCTTCGATTCTCGGCAAAATGCTCTCACACACACGCATCACACTCATGAACACATAACTTCCAGCCCCATACGCATTCCCATAGCAGGAGAGGCAAGCTCATCCTTGGGCTGGCTTTATGACCGGAGTAGGGCGAGGGCGAGGCTTTGGTGGGAAACGATTTATATGCAAAGTGGAAGGCCGTTATTTTTGGTCTTGTTTATGGCTCTGTAAACACTGCTTAAATACACTAACTGGCATGGCAGCGACAGAAGGATGAGCTTTTCTCGGTACACACAAATCCGGACTTGGGAAAACATGGAAAGAGCGTATAAATCAGGAGTCTGTGTAAATGTAAATTCGAAATAAAATGACCGAACCGTTTCTGTCACACGCAGGGATTAGAGCAATTTTTCTATTTGGCATGATCACGGAATTTATGGTGTTTGTCAAGCTTGGCGGAGCCGCACAGTGGGACTGCCGAAGGCCAAATACTTTTCGGAATCAATTATGATCCAAATCTGTGAACTTGTTTGCTGGGCAGTTTAAATTTGAACTTGATATAAGGGCACCTTCAGCGGTGGTCTATTTTTGAAACAACTGTCTGCTTGATTTGCATCAGCAAAACTTGAACAGAACCAGCTAAAATAGACCAACTTTGCGTTCCCCGCACCGGCGTAGTAATTTTTGTTGTTAAACCCGCCAACAACTGTCATACTGCCACTGATTCAACATCAGAGATAAGAATTTTTTTTTTCAGAGACCACAGATTTTACGCAACTTTTTTGCCATGGATTGGTTTGACCAAATAATTTTTGCTGCCTATAGTACGTTGTTCGCAGACGACGAGAAATACTTGCTTTTTCGTTTGACTGAAAGTATAATAACATCTCGGATATGTTCTTTATTTCACAGAAATTCCATCAACTTATCAAAAGTTTTGCAAATCGTCCAACTTCCCAATTTTTTTTTTTCAATTGCTCGTGAATTATTAAAATATTAGTGATATTCTGCTTTCTATTGTGGAAGATGTATCAACTGGAACTCCAAATAACTCCTGGAAAGCTAAATCTGCTTCTCAAAGTTCCGGTAATTTCCAGCAAATCAATGGACTTCTCTGAAGCTTCACCACTTTTTTTTCTCAAAAGAGAGCAAGCAAATTTCATGACTAAAGGGCGAACACGAAATTATTGCGACACCGAAAATGTCATGCCAATTTTCTTATAACGTTTAGAATCAAACCAAAATTTTAGGGTAGTTTTATACATATATTCACTTCAAAAATCAAAAGAAAAGTTAATCGATGGAGCCTTGAGTGTAAAATTGAACGCATTTTCGCTTGATGCCCTCCATCAAAGTCTTTACAGTGTCATCCGGTACCAGTTTCTCAGTTTTTTTTTTTCATTTTCTTAACATGTCCTTCTCGTCTTTGACTATCTTCTTGCTCTTCCGAAGTTCGCGCTTCATCATTGCCCAGTACTGCTCCACCTCCGGACAGTTTGGAGGATTCATGTCCTTTGGAACAAATTGGACAGAATTGGCCTCATACCACTCTATGACACTTTTAGAATAGTGGCATGATGCCAAATCTGGCCAACATAGCGGAGCTTCATCGTGCTGCTGCAAGAACGGCAAAAGGTGCTTCTCGAGGCACTCAGATTTGTAGATCTCGCCATTTATTGTGCATTTTGTCACGAAAGGCTCATTCCTCAGTCCGCAAGAGCAGATGGCCTGCCAAATGAGATATTTGGAGGCGAACTTCGACATTTTCTTCTTCTTAAATTTGTCGTTTACATAGAACTTGCTCTTGCCGGTGAAAAACTCCAACCCCGGAATTTGCTTAAAATCGGCTTTTATATACATACGTTTCGTCGTTCATCACACCGCAGCCATATTTTGTCAGCATCTTCTCGTAGAGCTTCCGTGCCCGAGTTTTAGCCGTCGATTGTGGCCGCTCATCGCGGTTTGGGAAGTTCTGTACCTTGTATGTATGTAGTCCAGCTCTCTTCTTTGCATTCTGGACGTAGCTCTGCGACATGCTGATCTTTTTAGCCAAATCACGGCTTGAGACGTTGGGATTTGCTTTAATCATCCACTTCACCTTTCCCTCGGTCTTTTTGTTCTCCGGTCCCGGTTTGCTTCCAGTTCCTTTGCCGTGGTCCAACGTCAACCGCCCCTGGAACCGCTTCAACACTCTGGAGACGGTTGAATGGTGAATGTTCAACATTTTTCCCAACTGCCGGTGCGACAGGTCAGGAAATTCCAGGTGTTTGGAAAGAATTTGTTCTCTCGACTCGCGCTGGTTCACCTCCATTTTCGTTGAATCGAAAAACACGACTTCGAGTTTGACAGCATGTAACAATACACATCGATGAGAAAGTGTGCGAAATGTGGTTGATTTTTACCCAATGGTAAAAAAGTTATGCCCTGTTGAATGTGTCGCAATAATTTCGTGTTCGCTCTTTATCTTGAATTTCTATTAAGTCTATTTAACTTCCGAGAAGCTTAATCAACTTCTGTCAAATTCATTATATTTTCATCCAGGCTTCAAAGATATTCTGAACTTCATAGTAATTCAGAAAATTATGTTTAAGGAGTTCGTTCAGTTTATACAAGTTCTGAACAATTAACGTAACTGCCGAGAAGTGCAAAGGATTATCTTAAGGTTGTAGAATATGCAATTGAATAATATGATGCATATTTAAAAACAATTCCGAGAACGTTTTCTCGAACATTTCCTCCGAGAAATATAACTTGAATCTATCTCCAAGATATCATTGGTGTTATACACGTTTTTGGCTCAGTGTAAGTTGAGAAGTTAGCCCTTCGACAGTATAGACACTCTAGTAATAGACCGGACAACGTGAGTCTGGCACAGTTGATGTATCCAAAACAACTGTCAAATCGTATGGGAAATGCGAGGAAATGTTCGTTTTGGATACAACATGGCGGCACGTTGTCCGGTCTATTACTAGAGTGTCTATATTCGACAGGCATTAGAAATGTCATCGATAAGCTGTTAATTATGAGGAAGATGATGAATCATTCGATATGTTTATACACTTTTGTGAGATCGAGAATAAAAAAAAGACCAATAAATATCATGTGATTGTTTTTGGTTTCGGAATAACAAGTGTTCGGTTTAAACCTTCCCTAAAAAATTTCCATGCTTACTTATATAAAACTTTTTTTAAATATATTATATGTGCAATCTGACCTCGGATTCAAATTTCTCAGAAAACTCTAGCCCAAAATGACCTGTAAAACATACTACTTAAGAACATTCTACGCTGCTTTATAGTCAAAAATGAATTTTAAATTATACGTCTAAGGAAACACCCTTGAATGGTTACTTCACGCTAAGCATTGTGTATACCCCTGAATATAGATAACAAGCAAGCATGGTGAGCATCATTTTTAAGCATGTTTTTTTTATCATAAAGAGACAATCTGTACAGGTAAAGGTTGAACGTAGGTTATTTGGAAGACATGGTTCATTTTCTATGACAATTTTTTTTTCTGATTATTTTCATAAATACGTAGGTTCGTGAGAACTTTGTGCCCTGCTGAGGAATTTTACTTCTCAAACTATTCCTAGGAGGTCCATAAACAATTTTCATGGGTGAAGATTGAACGTACCTCAAGGTAAATGTACTTTATTCAGAAGACATTGGGGATTTTCTAAGGAGGATTTTTTTTTTCTGATTATTTTCATAGGTGAGGATATTGTGCCACACGGCCACTTTTTGGCTAAGAAGCTGAATATTTACACATTAATTGGTATTTATAAGTAGCGTGTAGTAGTGTTTTGGAACGATATTTTTCGTGTTCCAAATTGCTGCAAGAATAGATCAAAACATATACCAGAATTGAAATGATGCAAAATAGATCCAGTATAAAACTAAATTTTCATCACCGGTGTGAGCGACGTTGTTGCGCTTGGTCTAAAAAATAAATCCAATCCACGATTTGGACCACCGTTGAGCATGCCCTAAGTGATGCTTTTTGGCACTCTCGAAATAATCTTGAAAACATGAGTTTGTCGTTGTTAGTTAGTTTTCCATCTTTGTCAAAATTCAATGATTGTTCAGCTGGTTTAATCCTTGGATGTCAAGAAAACATCCATTTCTTGCAGTTCCACTGAATTGAGCTTTTGTTTTTACTGTATTGACATTAAAAGTGTGACTGAATAAAAGATGTTTTTGTTGCTTAAGAAAATCCACTTCACTCAAATTTATGCTTATAGACTATTCCGATAACTATAAATACACCAAAGATTAACTGTCAATTCAAAATGCGTGCAGTATTCAACCAACTTTTGGATGCGTCCTGTTGTTTACATCCAAATTAAATTGATGTTGTCATTTTTTTTTTCAATTTTTCGCACGAAACTTTGAAAATGCGTGGTCTTTCTTCCAGAGCAAAGAAAACGGATTGTGCATGAACGATGCACCGTCAGTTGTCTTTCGATCAGAAAACTGGCCAAGACAGAAGGTGTGGGCGTCAGAGCAGTTCAAACCGCATTGTGAAAGTATCAACAAGGGCTTTTCCGTAGATTCCCCGAGACAAGGGGTGGACAACCCGGTCCCGCTGGTCCCACAATCGACAGATGGGTAAGGGACTATTTCAAGCGTCATCCTTCAGCATCAGTCCGAGATGTGGCGAAAAAAAAAGTACTTCGGCGACTAATGTTATGCGTGCCAAAGAGAGAATGGGCCTGCAGACTCCTTGGAAGCAGAAGTAGCCAAAACGAAGCACCAAACAGACCGAATCTGTGAAACCGAGGGCTCGACAGCTGTACGACAAACTGCTGACCAAAACATCGGGCCGTGTTATCTTGGATGATGAAACCTACATAAAACTAGATTATAAAACTCTGCCGGGACCACAGTTTTAAACCTCGCCGAAGAGAAAGGATGTTCCTGGATCAGTGAAAGCCATTTACACAGCATAACAAGCCTACAATCTTTTGACCTAAATATGCACAAGAGTGGTACAAAAGGAACAATGTCGTATTTGTACCAAAGGAGATGAATCCACAAAACTGCCCAGAGATTCGGCCTCTCGAAACTTTCTGAGCTTTGACGAAGGTGAAGATGAGAAAACACACGAAACCAGCGGATAGTGTTCAAAAATTTAAGAAACATAGGCCAAAAGTGGTGGAAACGGTAGGAGAAAGCACTGTACAGAAGCTTTTGAGTAGTGCAAAGGGAAAAGTTAGAGAACTCGCCTTTCCTACGAAAAATCAAGCCTATGACGATGTATAGAAATCATTGTTATTTACAATCACAATATGGTATTTTTTATTTGAGAAAGAAAGTGTATTTATATTTTTCGGAACAGTCTATACTTGATCGACCGCCTAGCGAAAGTGTTCGAACGAATAGTAAACAGAAGATTACATACCGAGTCTTGTGGACAACTTGACAAAAGGCACAATGCATTCAGAGCTAGTTGTGGAGTCGAGACCTACTTGGTGTAGGACAAGGGTTTGCCAAACAACGACGAACACTGCTTAATTGCATCATTCGATCTTTCAAAAGCATATAACTCACCGCTCCTCCTGTTGGCAATGGGTAACTCTAAGCTGCTGCGCCACGACGACGACCCCAACGCCCGGCTATTAGCGAGCAACCAGTTTGCCGCGCTCTCGGAACAGGAGTTGCTAAAAAAGGCGAAGGTCCCGTCACTCTTCACCCCGGCAACGGACATCGTTGCTCTAAGGATCGAATTTAAAGCGATTCAAGTTCATCCGCTTTACATGCTGTTCAGTACGATCACAAAGACTATGTGCTTGACTGAACCAGCACGAATACTACACGAATACTGAACGTGATTATGCGCGGCGTTTAGGAATTCATTTCGGAGGCGATCATAGAAGGCTAAGAAGAGATTCCCGAATCTGGCGCCTGCAACAGGGAAATCATTTGGATCTACTCTTCTGGTCCACCTTGAGAAGGGTTCTGTCAGAATAGCAGACTTGATAAAAACACGAGCCTTCTCAATATTATCGTCGCGTGGAACCGCTACCGGTTGATTCAGCACGATGAGATGCAGTGTGGCAACTGCCTTACGTTTAACCTCAAAGAATGCGGGTACTTTCCAAGAAATTAAGGGACTTACAGTTCCATGTTTCGAGATTCCAATCGTTAGTCCTTTTTCGTTGCCATGGTCTGTCCGATTGTTCCGGTCCGTTTTTACGTCGTAAGCTTCCATTACTATTGTTTTTTACGGCTGGCTTGAAGGGCCTGCACTAACCCACTGTCTCACCGGAGGACCATCGTGCACAGCTCTGTTTAGAGTCCCACGCTTGTACGAGGGCGATTATCGGCCGCCCCGAACAGACGTCGGTTCAGCCGATCCTGACATGGAGAACAGACGTTTAGGTTGGTGAAGGCCTGGCATTTTACCCTTATATCGGGGTGACTCGCTTTGACAGGGCTGCTTTTGGATGTGTGAAAGTTTTGGAAGAAAATCAACAGAGTCCAGCAACTGCTAAGCCCCCTCCCACACCCTAGGCAGCTTCTGCTGCCTATCCGAGGATGCTTATTGAATTCTCATCTAAGCTCCATATCCATATCTCCACCCTGATTCACAACCTATGACCCGCCGGGTGGCTTGCAGCTCAGCTCCGCCAGTCTCCACCTACTGAACGGATTGTCCAACCACGGATTGCGTTTCACCACGGAACCCGAAACTACCACATGATGCCACGGTGTGGCATTTGTACTAAGGATTGTGCCATGTCCCTCCAAGGATTGTGCCCTGATGGACTAAGATGCCTCACTGACTGTGGCGCTAATCACGAGGGCAGCAATCAAGTCTGCTCCAAACGTGCGGAGTTTCCGGCAATTCGAAAGCAGGCTTCCAGCAAGTCCGCCACCTCCAATGGACGAGGAGCACTTTTCAATGCTCCGGTATTAAGTGCCGTGCCAATCAAACCACCGCCATTTCAACCACCCGTCAGCCTCCGTTATGCAACGATTCTCTGCAGCCACCACCACTCCTACATCGCCTTCAGGATGGCAATCCGGGTTGTAGTACCTCCACGCAACCACAGAACAGCTCTTTGACTCAGAACAAATGGTGGAGTTTGTCTAAGGGCTGTACTGTAAACTAAGTTACTGCTGCTCGAAGAAAGAACAGCTCAAACCCACTACATCCGTGACGATGACGTTCCTATTCAAGTATGGACCGTAAATGCACTATCAGCATCCTTAATTGGAATGCTTGTGGAACGAAGTGATTGAGGTCCACGATTTCCTTAACAAGAAGGACAGGAATCAATGATCGAAATCTTCTTCACCAACAAGGGGAACAACACCGCCCAGCCGTTCGTGGCTAGAAACTAAGCTTGGACCACTAGCCAGTTGTGGTCAAAATTGGCTCTTGGGTCCACCGGCTCCGGAACACCATGGGGAACTATCATCGCGCCAGATGGGAGAGGTTCCGACAGCACGTTGACGACTGCGTCGATTTCGATGTGCACCTCGTTTCGGGTAATGACATCGATCGGCATTTGCAGAGACTGGTGAGTCCCCAGGCCCGGTAGCAACATATCCCAACGATAGATCAGGTGAGAAGCTCTGTACCTATTGATACATCCACTAAGGAATTGATCCACTTGCGAAACGCCACCCGAAGGCAATACTAGAGAAGGTCTGTCTTCCTGAAAAAGTCACTGTATGCGAATGACTAAAACTATCAAGATCAGAATGATGGACCCAAGAAATAATGATTATGTAGACAAGATCTGCGCTCTCCTGGATTGAGCAAAGCCATTTTAGAGGTTGACTCAAAAGTTTAAAAACTACGCCAAGACCCATTCCATCGTTGATTCAACTAGGCAGCAATATCTCAAAGAGTTGCTTGATAACTCTTGCAGAGAAGGCTGCTGAGATAGGTCAAAATTTTGCCGTGCTTAGAAAATCTCGGACAAAATATCGACAGTCCGCGAAAAGCTGTCGTTAGCTAACTTGCGAACAACATACAAGTCAAGCCTTCCCTCAGGATTATCTAACGTGTGGCATGATGGCCTGGTGTTCAAACTACAACAATACATTCCTTCCATGTTCCTGGATAAGATAATTAAAAACTATCTGTCGGACAGGATATTCCGTGTTTCGCTGCACGGTGCAATTTCCAATGCACAAGAGATCTTCACCGGTGTGTCGCAGGGAAGTATACTAGGTTCTTTCTGTTTAGCCTTTTCACCTCGGATTTAGTATATCCCGCTTCTCGAAAATGGAGCACTGTCGTTGTTTGCCGATGATACCACAGTCGTCCACGATAGTTGGGTAAGAAGAGCGCTATCCGCGAAGCTACAGCGAAGCCAAAATATTCTGACAGCATACTTCACCGAATTGAAGATCTGTATCAACGCAGTGAAAATCCAGGAAATTCTCTTCCCATACTCCTAATCTGCCAGACTCGTTACGACTGATAATTGTAACATTAGCCTAGACAATACTACTATGGAATGTGCCAATTCAGATGTCTATCCTGGCGTTTCCCTAGACAGCAAGCTGTTTTTCAGGAAGTAGGCTGACAAACCTCTCACAAAATGTAACGTTCTATGGAAGCTACTGTACCCATTGATCAACCGAAGCTCTACATTGTCCCTGAAGATCATGCTTGCTGTCATACAAGCAAATCATACTTCTGGTCATCGAATACAAAACAAGTTCCTCAGGATGATCCTAACCACCCCAACCACGTTACTAAAGATTATCGGTATTAGGCTGGACTGGCCGTAAACATTCAATCAACACTGTTATCTTGTGAAGACTACGTACAATTCAAGACTGCGGATAGGGAATGTCTATTAATTACGTCACGCAAAAAGTGACTTTTTATTACCCCCCTCCCCTTGTCACGTTTTTTGTATGGACCTTCAAATTTTTTTGTATGGATCGTCATGTTTTTCCACGTGACATAATTAATGGACCTTCCCTAATGAAAATTCTTGAGGCAAAAATTCCGCGAGGTCAATGTGACTCATTACTGCGG
>JASCZW010003384.1:0-37223 GCA_034211315.2 Aedes japonicus | reverse complement strand
AATATAGCATTCCTTTTATGTGCATTAGAAAAGCCATTGTTTTCGTTTGTCAGTTAGGCCCTAACAAAACATTTTTGTCAAAATAAAAAGGATGTGGCTATTAAACAATGTCTAGATTTAGCTATGCGCGTATAGTATGTGGGGTGCGTTAAAGAGTATTTCAATACAATTACGTGAAATTTGGGTCATTCCTATATGGTGTTGACCATCTGTTCAGCATATTCAGAGGTCATGGTGGCTCAAAAATTGAGAATGATGCCACCATTTTTTTTCTTCTATAATCACAGCGCTTATAAATGGGATAGGCTGACATTACATCCCATAGCCCTATTTGTATTTTTGGAAGATATCTATTAAAAATCACTGATATAGGGTAGAAATTGGATCCACGTCTTAAAAATTGTGAGAAATCGCTTGTTTAAAACGGGTTTTGATAATTTCGCTAACACAGACATCATTTTTAAGTTATTATGGGTTTTGGGCCATCTCTTTAAGTCTTAAAGTTTAAGAAGATTGTATTCTACTTCTCAGTGCAACGTCGAACATCATCGCTATCACTACATTATCTCATAGCATGTGGATGTCGAGGCATTATTCCTGGCAATTTCGAGGCAATTTGCTGAGTTAAGATTTGAGGAGGTTGTACTAACTGTTCACCAAGAAATATTTCTTTTTATATCTGCTTGCATAGGTCGATATTTTGTTGCAAGATTGGCCTATGAAAATATGAAATATGAAAAATGTATTCTATTTTCAAATGTATGCCAAAATAAAATAGATTCAACCAAATTAAGCAGTCGATTCCATAGTGTGCATATTCACAGTTAATCTATTCCTTTTGCTTTTTGAAATCCAAAGTAAGATTCAATCTTGATGCCACTATGGGGGCTGTCAATAAACCATGCAGACCGAAATTCGACACTTCTAAAACCTCCTTCCCACCCCGAAGACAAATGTATACTTTTCCCAAACCAAGTCAATTAAAAAATATTATGCTATACCAACCTGCAACAAGTATTGACTTTCCCGAATATGCTTCGCATACCAGGTGTGTTCACAAGAGATGTAGTAGACCGTTTATTGCATCGTCCTGCATGAACTCCGACACTACAGCATATTCATCTATGGACAAGTCACTCCATATTTCTGCAAGCATTTGACCAGCATAACCGAAATTATTCTTCTCCAGCTCTGTGTCCAACGGATTTTTCCCATTATCATCGGGGGATTACCGAAATGAATGTGGCGGTAACATAACTTACGACAACTCTCTGCTTAATGGTGCCATCCTTCTCTCTACGCAATTGTAGGCGGAGCGACCAGGAACATGGTTGCCAGGTGAAGGTGTTTGGCCCAACCAGATCAAATTGTTTAAAATGATCAATGGCACTCACTCATCCCAAACCCGCGGGGAAGGAGGGGGACTCAGTTTCAGTTTTCGGCGTGAGACCGTGACAACGCCCATACTTGACGCGCAGAAAGCCTAACAAGACAATTTCCTAGCGGAACAAAAGGGACTCAATTGAAGACAAGGTTCAGTGACTGTGCTGGTACAAAGGTCTGCATATTATATAGTGAACAAAAGTGCTTAGTGTTTTCTTGAGAAGAATGTTCTAAAAGACAAAGGTGCTACTCTAGGATCAAAGGCTTTAGAAAATTCCGGGCTGGATATACCTACCTGTTTCACAAAGGAGTTCATACTTACCCAACGGATCGCGACCAACACAGGAGTAAGGCGGACCGTCGGGATAGGGCCAGGATCCAGTCCCCCACTGCTAAAATCCATTAAAAAACTCGCCAGGAAAATAGATGGTGAGTTTCCAGAACAGATTGTGCATCTATACTTTGAAAATCCGTAATAAAAACCAAGCTACTAAACTACTCAAATGACCAGCCTGATCAGGCATTGCAATCCGAGTTACAAAGCCACCCAACTATGAACACAACGCAATGCGTGGTCAGTTGCCGACAGATAACCAGAGATGGCTGATGATATTAAGAAAATGCTTGAAAGATTAAAACGTGGAAAAATTCCGACGCATCTGCAAAGGCGCGAAGGAACAGAACAGAATACGATTAATACACCGACCATAATCTTAAACGTTCGAGGAACCACTTTTCCCTGGGTTCATGGACTTCGGTGCTATCCGATGCCGTACCCGTCCGTACTATCCGCCGCCCAGTGCGGTGTTTCAGCCTGCAGGCGCTGGACACCTGGAGTTACGATGCCGTTCAACGGCCGGTACTCTGTGGACCCTGTTCTGGTGACCTCATTCCCGGATAGAAAATGAGAAATGCACTAGACCTATCTGTCTGCGGCAAATGCAACGCCAACGACCGCAACCTTGCCTCTCGACCATGTCCCGTTCTGCCAAAGCGATGGTAAACGCATCATGGATGACATCGTCATGCAGACGATGATTGGGCCCCCAGGCAGGAATAATTTCTCGCATGACGCAAATCCGCTTCTGCAACAAATAAACCAGAGCACAGGCACGGCAATTGATTGGTCTACAAAACCCCAAAATGAACTAAATGGCGAAGAAAGGCCGCAGTAATCCTCTGGTAATCTCAGTCGCAAACACACTCGCAATATCAGGAACCGTCGCACTGCTACTGTCACTAAATCATTGCGAAATGCAAATCAGCGCTAGAAGCTTGAACTGAGTATCAGTACGAAACTGAGCAATATGACCTGGACAAACGCTCTTAACATCAAAACGATCTGAAAGAGCGCACAGACTTCAAAGCTGCAGCAAAGAATACTCAACAAACACAAATGCGGAAGTCCCAAAGGCTCCTTGGCCAAGGTAAGGCTGTCTGGACACCCGAGTCAGTCATAGGCCGCACTCCCGGCCCATCGCGGCCCGGCCTGGAAGGCAACCAATGCCCGAAAATTCAGACAGAAGGTGACTCTGATTTCTCGGCGTCGTCAGACGATAACCAGCCCAAAACGACCCGCATCGCTCTATACCGACAAACGGACAGTCGCCGAGACCAGCTCTGTCCCGCCAGGACCCGGTGCAAGGCACCCCCAGGCAGCAAGGGCAACTGAGAAGAAAAACAGCAAACCAGCCGACGGTGAGATCAACAGAAGAAGTCAGATCACCAATCTAGCTCATTAATTAGATAACGATGCCACCGACGAAGCTCCGCAAAGGAAACTCTACCGAAAATCGCCAAACAGCTACCCATAAGCCAGTCTCCGAACCGCTCCATCCGAGAAAATAACCTGTTATACGCACACCGACAAACAAGAACGCTACAGTGCCCTCGGCCGGATCGGTCAGGGCGCCATTGAACCGGAAGAGACATTGCCCAGCCGGGATCGCTGGACCGACCCAGGCGTCCGGTTTCAGACGCTACCCTATGAAATACGAAGAAACACGCCAGGTATGTGGGGCCCCAGTGGTGCGAAAGTCTTGGCCTCATCGGGAACTGCTGGACTACCCCTGCAACCTGCCAATGAAGAGCACAGTGAAGAGTGCGAAGAAACCATCCGCAACAAACCCCGATAGCCTCGGCCCTGTCGACCGGCTATCACCTTGGGGTATCCATTATCCTACTGTATTAGGACGGGTTTGAAGGTACTATTCACTTTGACATTATTACCATATGTCACTATATAGCCTGTCCAGGTTAAATTTTATCTTTATCTTCATTGGGAGCAGGGGAAAGCCCGTTTGATGAGAGCCGCAGCCGTGAGCTCTTTCTCAAATGGGCGCCAAAAACCTCATCTTCTTTTCGTATCAACAGAATGTTACCAAGCTTCCAAATGATGCAATAATACATATATAATAATAAACTAACATGATCTAAAGAAATCTAACGTGTGGTGTTATGTGGAACTGCGGGTACTATGCAAAATCTTTTTCGAAGAGTGGAACGGGGAACATCAAGTCAAAATTGGTTGGAATAGCGGTTGAAGGATCGACACATACTTGAAAATGGTTTGCTGTTATTATACGGTGCTCGAACCGTGTAGAAAAAGGAACGAAGTCGAGCGAAATTGACGATAGGGAATGAGAGAAACGACAACAGTCGAGGACAATCGAAATAGTTTCGGGAAACAGCACCCAGACAGAAGGTATATGATTTTTTCCATTGATCTGGGAATGCAGCGATAAATTGAAGAGACGGGATAGAGAGTGTAGATCAGCTAGTGCAGAATTTCTTCAAAACAATGGCAGGAATTCCGTCAGACTGGACCAGATTGATGCTTTTGAAGGAGGAAGTAGCCTTTGCCGGTGTTTCATAATCGACGATTGGGTGATCACTAACTGGAGAATGGAGTGGAACATTATTTGCGAATTTGTTTATCATCCAAAGATATCTTGCATGAACACTAGGCTGATGCAAAATTCGAAATATTTGCTTCCCTAAGCTTAATCGACGCCAATTTGGGTCCTGATAGTTCCCAAAAAATTTGAACACATTTGGTTTTAATTTGGCTTTGCACACGCTATTCAAAGTTTGTATGGAAATTAGTATGGAGAATCTCAAACTTACATTTCCAAATCCCTAACATCTTAATATTATGTCCTTAAACGAAATCTTATTAAGATTCATATAGTGCAAGTTAACTTGTTAATGCGATAAACTTGTTAATCGCATCAAATAATACACTATTGTATTCGATGCGCCTGAAAATGAAGGTCATCTCATTTTACCCTATTCTAAAAGAGGCTTTTCTTTTTCCCACTCATGTCTCTCAGTGGAGTGTGGATGACCTTGACCAAGGATTATATAAGTATCTTTTTTTTGTTTTCCTATCTTTTACCAACATTCCAACCAGCCCAGAGGAAAAGTAAATGAGATCTTAATGGAGCTTAAATTTATATTCTTAAAACGCGTTCAAAACAGTTTGTCGGTTCACACAGAGATGGCGCAATAGCGTTTTGAAAGTAAATAAAGGCTTTCATTCGAGATCTTAGGCTTCAATACTAAAGATGAATTTACAATGTCCATACAATTTAACTTGGACAGGCATTAAAGCATGTCCAGAACAAACTAAACCAACCTTCAACGTTTTCACAGTGTTCGGATCACGATCGGTAAGAGCCTTGCTGCTTGCTTGCCTTTCGCTTCTTTCTTTCGTTTTCTTGGCCAGCCGAGCTTTGATTACTTTCGTGTTAAATCACTTGTTTTTGTGTGTTTTAGTTAGTTCCTCAGCTTCTGGATCTTGAATTGAACATTTGTATCACCCAGACCAGAATCCTGACTTAGCTTTCAAGGACGGTGATCTGCCTTTCTTGATTCGTTCTTGTGCCGGGAAAACCTCGTCATTTCCAACGCTGCTAAGCTGGCGAACTTTTTACGCTTTGATGCTGTAAATTTTAAAGAATTGAACATAATAGCCTCTTCCATAATCCAGAAACTGGCACATAATCATTTCATAATCTGAAAATAACTCCTAAATTGCTATTTGAATTCTGAAGAAAACGAGCTTTGAGTAATTTATTAAAATAATATCATTTTGAATTCGTAAATATAGCCTTATTCACTCTCATAATAAATAATGTGATTTAGCTTTTGGAAAGAAACTTCTTCTAAGTTTCAAGCAAACTTCGTCAAAACTTCGGTAGAGTTTCGACTTCATGCCTTGCCGGTGCTTGGAAGAATGCACGAAAGTTGGGGAGATCTGGCCTCTTCTGCAATATTTGCTTCACCTTTGCGTCCTTCTGATGGTTCCTGAGATCCGTTTTATGTTCCGCTCCCAGCCTTCCTGGCTGTTTTCAAACGTGTATCGAAAGATTTAAGAACGTTATGGACAGTGCTTGCAGGAAAACTAATCGTTTTTGCAAGTTTTTTACTCACAGATCCGGATTTTCATTGCGACCGCACTTGCTCCTCATTCGACGCCATCTTCGATCTAAAAGCTTGTAGTATAACCAAAAATTAATTTAACACAATAAACAGAAGTATTTCCATAGATATACGTTTTTAGGGGTGTCAGATTTAGTCGCGGACAAGCTTTACAATAATCCTTTATTAATTACGAGCGCCTCTTTTTTCATTATTTGATAGGTTCAGACTGAAGCATCTCAAATTTAATGAACTTTGCCTACAATTAGATGACGAAAAAATATTTCAAAACGAAAATGCAAGGCCTGGTTTTCAGCAAATACCTCTTCTGTGCACATTTTGTGACTACGGAAACTTTTGTTGGTCGCGAATGGCTTTCTCTAAGGCTTTGCAAAGGGTACAAGTTATCACGAAATGGCGTGCCACATTTTACGTTCAAAACTTTCACTTCCATAATCACACACAGGTTAACATTTGATATTGGCACAGCAAAGGATGTATAGCTATAGTCACGGTTTGTTTAGGTAATTTCGTTTATTTAGGCAAAAAGCTTCAAAGCTAACTATGAATTTGTCTTATGTTTGTTTGTATAATAAATATATACTCACAATTCAGTGACTCCCCGTTAGAAGGATTAATTTCTTATGCCTGTGGCAACTGTTTCTACGACGACTTTACTAAGTATAAGTTAATTGTAATACTTAAGTAATGAGTATGCTAGGGAATAATATTATCCATCTACTTATACTTCCTTAAATCTCATTGGGTTTTTCAAGTCATTTTGAATAGCGCAACCAATAGTATGCTACGCGCATCAATGTCTAACCCTATAAAAAGTTATTTCCATTCTAGTTCAGATATTTAGCAAGATTTGTTCTTTTTCTAATTTTAGTTTTATAATTACTATATGACTTCTACTTCCACTTAATGTCCACATACTGTCTTAGAATAATGATACAATAGAAGCGTTAATCTACTGCAGCATCCCTGGAAGATTTTTCTTGGAGTGAGTGAATAGCTCTCTATTTTAAACGACTGCTCTCACGTGCTCTTATCTGTCGTCGCCCACGTGCTCTCGCCTGCGATCGCTGCCGCGTACGCATGTGCGAGGACGCGCCAGTGCTCTTTTCTGTGATTCGCTGGTGCGATTGAAAGTGAAACCTTCGTCGAAGTTGTAGAAAATGTCCGATCAAAGGAAGCGGGAAGAAAAATTCCTCTTTCTTCCTTTGTTGTGTAGCGTCAAAGCGAATTTGCTATCACTGCTATAAATTAGCAGAAGAGCTCATGCCAGTGAGCTCACTGGGGCTCACGCGTGAGGGAATTTATCTGCATGCTCTTCTGTGAATTTGACAGTCCTTCTTCTCACTCTAGAGCGACCGAGTGTAGTGTGAATAAAAACCATTTTTCTCCACTCACATGTGCTACCCGAATGTAAACATGGATATTCACAAGCAAGAGAGAAGAGCTCTCGTTGAGCTCTCTACCACACTGGGGATAATTTGAACACAATTTGAAACATTTATGCGCAGGTTGATTTGGCATATGTGCATAGAATTGCTGCATATATAGTTGTTTTACATTTTTATGGCTTTCCGTAAGATACACTAACAATCTAAGGAGTTTCGTAGTATTTTACATTTAGTATCAAGTAAATAAGTAATATTTTTTCTTTTGCTACTATCTACCATTTTTTTGAAGGTTATTAGTGGTGAAATGAGGATTATTTTTCGATGAAAAGGCAACCCGAGATAAAAATAAAAACCCGAATACAATAGAATCTATAGTATGTACAATTAATAGTATCGTTCACAACGATAAGATGACAATAGGAGTTATTGTTACCATAATAGAATCCAATGTAGAAATAGAAAAAGGGGGTTGTTATGTATCATTACTATAGAAAAAATCATTTTTTACCTAACAAATTTGAGTAATTAATTGTATTGTTTCACAATTGTTGAAAAATCTAGCATATGAAGCGAATTGTAGATCTATCGTGATGACAATATGTATTTTTCATTTATCTGATTCACAAACAATAAGGTTTATGATCGGGATCAGATTTTAGGGTTATTTTATATTATTGTATTGTAATTGTATTGTCATTTCTATCCGGAAATACATCTTCGATAAATAAGCAATTGAGCATAGTTGGAGTAAAAACGACTCTACAAGTTTGTATAGTTTTGTCATAATTATTACTCTATACAAGTATAACATGCAAAATGTGTTAAATACCCACAACACAAGTTACACTTGAAAATTGAATTTATAAAGGTCATTCATGAAAAACTTAGTAAAACTAACCTAAACGTGCATGTAGATATTAAATATACGTGGCTTTTTTTTTTTTCAAAATTATATGATATATAACTTTGCAGAAGATACTTACCCATTTAGATAATGTTTGTACAAAAATAAAATTTGCATGTCATTTTTCTAAAACTCTCCCGTAGACACCACCAACTGAAAATCAAGTTTTGCCTCGATCATATTTTTCAAGACGATTACCATTTTTATTCTCTGTCGACAACATTCAGCCACGCAAAAGCACCACTCACCCACAGTGCAGCCAAATTCGGAGAACGCACCGGTGGAAAAGCAAAACACGAAACGTAATGTTTATTGAAAAAGTGTGTGAAATGTGCTTCGCGAGTGGATTATTGTTCATCGGGGTGCGATGGGCTGGAATGGGCAGAATCCACCTTCCGTCATCAATCATCCGCAGTCGGAGGACTCGGAATCGACGGAAAGCCAACTCGGAGAGTGATTTTTACGGCGTCAAAGTCATTCCGGGGACTTGGTGATAAATCATGCCTTTGGGATGGAGGTAATTCATAACGAAATGACAGCTTTCCGAGTGCAAGCTCTCATTCGCTCTCTCCTGCAGCTCATGTGTGTCGTGATTGACACGTTGGGATCTTTATTCATCAGCAGCAGCACCGCAAACGGAAACTTATTTTTCATCCCGACATTTTTTGGCATTGCGTTTCGGAAATTGCAATCGAGACTTCCTCCGCTCGTCGAAGATGCAACCGCTTTGTTTAAGCGCGAGGAATCTTCATCCGATCATGAACATCGAACACACGTGTACGTGCAGAAGCATGCATCCGGGAAAGTTTCCTCCAATTCCAGTGAATGGCAAAGTTTAAAAATGAACCAGCTTTTCGGCGATCGCTTACTCAGCCCCCATCTCCGCCATAATCATCATCATCATTCTCGTAACTGCAAGACGGCTTTCAAACTCATTTGAAAGTGGTGAAACTTTCCCCCGCCAGTCGCTGACATTTCCCCAGGAGAAGGATGTTCACTGTTTTCTTCTTTCTCGGGATAAGTTTACTATTTCGACAATTGTACAAAAGGGTGAGGAGGTTCATCTAAGAAAACTGAAACACAAGCACTCTTTGAAGGCAACTTCCATCATAGTGGGCTTTTCATGCGTGGGAAATGAGATCAAAAAGGATGGATGTTTTCCTGAAGTTCTTTGCTTTATTGTGCGATCTGCTTGAGAAAAGTTTGTCTCTTATTTTTGGTTTGTTGAAAAAATGAAAAAGGTTAAGCTTTATTTGATAGTTTATGAAGGATAAGCGGTGAGGAGTTTCAGTTGGTTGTGGTATATAGGTGACGCTGTTAGGAAAAGGCAAATATGGTTTGTTTGTTTGTCATTCACTAATTACTGATGGTTCGGGATAATAAGGAGTGTATCGAAGAAGTAGTTATAAACTTCCAAATAATAAAATAGGCATGAAAACATGGTTAAAATTAACATACTATTTCAGTTTATTATAGCTTAACATGTTTACAAAAGATCCAAACGGAAAAACTAGTCATCATGTTCATTTCTGTAGAATGCCCGTACCTTTGATTTGACACCTGCCATCAAATTCCTGCACAGTGACCTTTGTGCACTTCCTGGATGCCGCTGCCCAATTTTTCTTAAAATCGGTCATGTTTTGGGACACTGTACCATCCTTCTTAAATATACGCTTGACTATTGCCCAATAGCGTTCGATCGGTCGCAACTGGGGACAGTTTGGTGGGTTGATGTCTTTTTCTACGAACTTGATGTTATTCTCCGTCAGCCACTGTAGAGTGGATTTGGCGTAATGTGCCGATGCCAAATCTGGCCAGAAGAGGAGGGGACTGGTGCTTTCTATACAATGGTAGCAATCCTGTTCTTCAAACATTCCTTTGATAAATCTCAGCATTTATAGTTCCTTTTGTATAGAAAATTGAAGAACGCAAGCCACATGTGCAAATAGCTTGCCAAATGAGCACCTTCTGACCGAATTTCTCCATCACAACAGTCGTATCTGCGGTTGGCAACGTTCCCCAACAGATTTAGTATAAAACTGCGGCCCCGGTAGCGTTCTTGAATCTTCTTTAACGTATGTTTCGTCATCCATCAAAATGCACTGGTCGACATTGTCCAAAATGCAGCTGTACAGCTTTCGAGCCCTGGTTTTGGCACGAGACTTTTGTTCCGGAGTTTGTTTGGGCACTTTCTGCTTTTTGTACGTCTTCAAGTCATTCCTGCGCTTGATTCGTTGAATCATTCCGATGCTGGTCCTGAACTTCTTGGCTAGATCGCGAGTAGAGGCAGATTTGTTCCGTTGATTATAATCCACAACTTTTTGGTCCAAATCGGGGTTGCTGGAGCCGGGCTTCCGGCCAATTCTTTGAAAATCCTTGAGGGAGCACTTCTTACCAAACTTTTCGATGATGCGTTTAACACTTGCCGGGTGAACATTTACTCTTTTCGCAATCTGGTTGTAAGTAACACCCTTTTCGGTGCACCAAGTGTGCAGAATTTTCTTTTTAGTCTCAAATTCAATTCGCGACATTTTGAATACAACTTTATCAACGGAAATGAATGAACCGAATAATCATTTTTAACATGTAAACAAAGCAAATGGCGCTTACACGCTAAAAATATATACAGTAGTTTATGCGTAATAAAGCATCGAATGTTTATAACTACTTTTCGATACACTCCTTACAAATGCTAAGTTTAACTAAAACAGACTCACTTATACCTTATACGTATCTACAAGCATGTAAAGAATTTCCTTCCAACAACAAGATTGAACAATTGGTCAAAAGAGCAAGCCATCTAACATGAGAATGTCCCCCAATGGGCGGGGAGAAGAGCCTCGCCCTTTATTCACAAACTGTTTGCAATGGAGAGTTGGCATTCCCAATTTCCCCCATCCAAAGTGCTTCAATAGGGTGCCCTGATGGTCCCTCCTATTTCCATGAGTTATTTATATAATAGTGTATATATTTATGTAAATGAATAATACGACAATCATTCGTATCTATTATGTATGATTTCCATTCGGTAGATCCTGAAATACAAAAAAAAATGTTTTAAACTGTTGAAGTATAGGAATTCCCCAAATTCTTGATTTGAGGTATCCTGAAAAAGTTTGTGAAATCTATTGAAAATTTACAGAGCTGACATTTATACATTTTTTTTTCAATTTATTGTTGCCATGGTCACTATTTGCTGCTTGATGCTGATTTTGTAACAGCAATCCGTTTTTTTATTTTTGCTGGCCTAATAATGATTGCTCCAGAGTAAGGAAAACAGAGAAGATTTAGTTTAAAGGGAGTTAAAGACAAATGGATTTTAAAAAACAACAACTAATGTTTAAATCATCTATGAAGTAAAATCAATAAAACAATAGTATCAAATATAATGATATTGTTTCTATTTCTCGCAATGTCCTTCCATGTCATAAGGATGGATCAAAGGCAAAGTTGATCTCAAAGCTCGCTGCAACTACGAACCTAATGTGAATAGTAAAATTCTCAACGTGACCTCCAGGCACACGATTCTCTCCATCAGGTGGAAAAACAACTTGATGTTGTAGTGTATAAGGTTGAACCGAAATAAAATTATTATTATATCATTCAATCGTTATTACAACAGAACAAATGAAAATTATACATCCCTATCGCAAACGATTCCAATGAAAGCTTAATGGCCCAAACACAATGATAACGGCAACGGAAAATGGCAAAGCCCGATCTGAGTATTCCTGTTTGTTGGAAGAAAACAAGCCAGAGCCAAGCCGATTCTAATTGGACATATCGAAGTCATTTTCAGCAACTGTCAAAATTGCCGATTTCCGTTCCGTTTCCGTTATCATTGTGTTTGGACGGTAAAGGTACCTCGAACGAGTTAGAAATTCAATGATTAAAGCAACGTTGGCGAACGAACGCGCAGGACATCAGCAGCAGGAAATTTTCCGGTAAAAGTGTTGCGGAAAGGTTACGACAGATGTGGATATTTCCGCAATGGAACTGACTCTTCGCAGCGGGTCTTGAGCAAGAATCCCTACTGAGCCCTTGCGACACGACAAGCCGGCCAGTTCAGCGCAAGTTAGGTTTTACACTTCAATTTAGATTGAAAAAGGAGATCGAAGCAGGCAGAGCTGTGAAACCGGAAAATTTTGGTTTTTATGCTGCATAAATGCATTACCGAGAGGATATAAGCTGTAATTTTTCAACTGTGGAGTAAGGTGACATTTATCTGAAGAAAAAATGAAACAATGTATTCAAAATACTATCAAATACATACATAAATCACAAATCAATAAGTTTTTGAATCTGGAAGTGGAAACAGAAGTGTAAAGATGTTTACTAGGCTTTCTTTAGTTTGGGAGAAGGAATCGAATATTCGCTGTAATGAAAATCGGGTTGCGATGCATGTCAGTTTTCCCGAACAAACAAAGGGATGATTACGGTTTTCACTTCACGGTGAAAACGTAGTGAAAACAAAAAACCTTATTACGAATGTCACCTAAGTGAAAAATATGGTAGAGTTCATCCATGGTGACGATTCAAATGAATTCTGTGTTATAGAATTTTGCAAGATGACGTCACTAGTGAACGTGTGGTTCATCCTGATGAATGGAATTCAGTTTTGATAGGTATTCGTGGTTTGTTTGTTTTCAAATTCAAACAGATGAAATAAACAAACCACGGACTCCTATCAAAAGAAATTCATCCGATTCATTTTACGAGGTTATGTTAGGTTGGTGTAAAACTCAATTATGGTTGCCACGGCACAATCACGCAAACCGTGGATTTTCTAGGGCTACTACGATTTTTACTTCACTATCACTTCCACCTCACGGAGTTCATTTTTTATCACGGTGATACCAGTAACAGTATAAAAAAAGTGAGGTGAGGTGCAAGTGAAGTGAAAGTGATAGTGAAGGTGACAACCGTAATAAGCCCCAAAGTCTTCCAATCACTCAAATAATTCACTTTCTGTGAATCTGTTCTTTTGTTTGCTTTGTGCCTCTTATAGGTTCTGGTATTGCTAAGCCTTTTGATATTTTGCACAGTTCCGACGCTAGTGTCCACTTGTTTCGCTATTTTACGTGCAGAACACGGCTTATGCGATTTCAAAGCGCATACCGCAGTTAGCTTCTTTATCTTCAAAAGAACAACTCACTTTTTACGATTTTTCAGGTGTGCTGTCAAAGTAAACAATGTTTTTACATACTGAGCGAATGTTTCGTTAAGTTTAACCCTAAACCATTGATGATCAGGTGTCCACTTTTTCTAATGAACAGTCCTTACGCTTCAGCTTTTTTTTTCTTAAACGTTATCATACAAGCACTTGGGCCGATGCAAATCCTGTTCGTTTGTTTGCGGAATCTAGCAATATTATATGAGCAATATCTTTTCAAAATGGCATAACTGAATTTGGTTCTTGAATGCTTCAGCAGAAAAAATTAGCATTAGCATTGACATTTGCACACCTCGTGGATGGAGCTACAATAAGGAATAATTCGTTGAAGACATTGCATGTCACCATGAAACGGAACCCAGTTACTGGTAGCTTTCTTCACGCAATAATCTCCGCGAAATAGACTCCTCGATCGCTCACCTGGCCACGTCCATGCAACCCATGGAGATAGGGAGGATTTGGACACGGGAAACCCACGTAGCCGTCAGTAGATATCAAAGGAGAAAGGAAATGAAAAGTCAGAGAGAACAGTTGAATAGAATGCCCGGTTTGGTGTAGAGAGCACAAATTTATTAAAACCAGTTGTTGGGAGCATCTAGTCTAAGGTGGTTAAGTGATGCTCCATTTCTCTTCAAATGGTTGGGACCTAAGCATTAACTATGGCCCTAGCCGCATGTCACTTCTGGTTATAAGGTTTGGCAGGAACATCTCCCTGAGCCGTAGCCAAGTAAAATTGTTGTCCAAGTAAAATTGTTACATAGGTCGCATCAGCCATGAGAAGATAGCCATTGTATTTTGTCAACACCTGATCATACAGTTTTCTGGCAGGGATTCTGGCCACATTGTTCTGCTTTTGATCCCTATTTGGTTGTCTACAGGCACGGTATGATTTGAAGCCTTCCCGGAGACGTCACCTTTTTTCAGTCTTGTTTTATTTCATCTGGGTAAATGGAAATTAATAATCTTTCTTCCCCTTTTCTAGTTACAGGTAGTCCACTGAAAAGCTCTCACTCATCAGGATTCATAGTTGATTAGTTCTATTTTTTGGCATTTGTCATTTCTTGCATGTGTTTGTTTCTTAAAATACAGAAGACTTGAGTTGTTACATTTATACAACGTAAACAAATATTTCCGTTAAACTTCAAACACGTGTATGACAAACCAAATTCCAAATAAGTCAAACAACTCATTGCAGATACAAAGTGCATGAAACGTATAACTAAATGAATAATTAAATTAAATTACATTGTTATAGATCTGTCACAACTTCTACATGGAATGACACATTTATGTTTTCAGTGCTACTTGGGTAGTAAGTTGCGAATGAGTGAGCCGAGCTCACCAGCTCACCCGTTCTCACTAAACGCTTCGCTGTGAGCTGCAGAGTTCATTGAATCTGTCTAATCAAAATGCAGAAGAGAAAAATAGAAGAGAACGGTTACTGTGTAAAGTGAACTCTAGAGTCCTTTTTAAATAGGGCCTATGAGTAAGAAGTAAACAAATTAAGTTTGATACATTATCCGATTGAATGTTCATAGTTCATCATGTGAATAAAATTTCATCTCGATAAAACTTATCTTTTCTTAAAAATAGACAAAAAATATTTTGACGGATTTCACATGTTAAGATAAACATCAATATATTGTACATTCGACCTGTTGACTATAGAGGGTCGAATGTTTGATAAAAGTCAAAACATAAAATAACGATACATTGGACCCCTTTAGTGTTTAACATTTACGTAGTTCAAAACTTTTTAAAATGTGATTTTTGTAATGACTTCCCTCTCATCTAGCCCAATAACATCTGCGGAATAGTCTAATAGAACAACGAGTGCATTGGATTCGTTGATAGGTTAGTAGAACTGATTAAAAATATAATATTTCCAAGTCTTTATATCACTTTCATTCTCTTTAAATGCGGCTCGACAGCTGGCAGAAAACGAAACATCTGCATTTGGATGGATGCTGAATCATTACGTCGATCCTGTCATCATGATTACTTATACACAAGGAGTTAACTCGCTCTTAGCAATGCCAGAATTGCACCATAGAAAAGAGCCAAAAACGAACTGGAAGTCAACAGCGAAACACAGGTTATAGATATGGAGCAACGACATTTACTGAGAACGAAAGATCCTCAAGTACGTTATTCTATACCTAAAACTACGATGAGCAATTTTTTATCAAAATGCGATGGAATTTACGTACAATACGGACCGCCCAGAAACGGTTTCCTTTAAATATGATGTCAGAGAAGAGGATTTTCAAGAAATAGACCAGAAGACTAAACAAAAATCTCAGAGCTTCACAGAAATTGAATTGAAACTGATTGATACACGTCCAATAGCTTTGTGTACAGCCAAATTGAGAGATCTTCGTAGTCACCTCACCATAGTCCCTCAGAAACAATACTATGAAACGTTTTTGAGCGGTTCGAGCGAGCCTAAAAGGGAAACAAAGCCGAAAAAACGTGTAATTTTCATTTTAAATTCTTATAATATTTTCACTGAGTAATAATTATTCGTCAAATAAAACTTTCCACTATTCACACACATTGAATTTCTTCTTCTTATCTTCACAGATGTCCATTGAAAAATTCTCGTTCATTTTAACCGAAACATACTGAACTTTACATCTGTATGTTGTAGGCTACATCCAGTAGTTTTCTAAAGCGCACGCTGTTGTTTTTCACCATCGACATGTGAACATCGTTGGTAGTAAGTTCCAAGTTTAATTTTTCTTCATTGAAGCTCTTCCAGTAGTGAAAATATGCTTCGAGTTTTGTTCCAGTTCGGTGACCAGTTACCATGTTCTCCTTTCCGATTCGTGTAGTTCCCGTATCAGTTGCATCCAAAAAGGCCGAGAAACACAGGTCTAGAAGTATTACTCAATGATGTTTAGGTTAAGTAATCACATTTGATTTATACCTACGTTATGTTTCCCGAGATTACTCAACTAAAACTTTTTAAATTACATGAACAACTTCTTTGAAATTGAACATGATCAATTTGTTTACATTAGTTCCTATGTCGTTTAATACAATCAGTCAGTCCAATCATTTTGCACGTATGTACACATGACAGCTGTTAAATGGTCGAATCTCTCTGGTCGAATGTCACGTCTAACTTTACATTTGAGCCTATATCCATTTTTCTCTCATAACTTTGTTTTCCTTACAGATATTGACATTTTTGCTGCACTGCTATCACGAACTTACGTTTTTGAAGACGTATGTATATTTTTCAAAAGCGATAAGACACAGGCAAAATTAGGGATTTGTTTTAATTTCGAAAATATTGAGTTTCATTTTCCTAAGAATGGCAATATCGTACATACGACTTATTCAAAAGGACTCTAGAACTGATTCTCTTTTGTTTTCTTTTTTCCGCAAATGAACGAACCGACTGTCACTTCGCGAAGCACAAACTCACGCAACGCAAGCAAGAGTAAGTTTTAAAATAGACGAATCTTGTTCTACTGCGTTGGTGCTAGGATTTACACTAAAGACTCAAAAATCCATTTTATTTTTAAATTAAATCTTATTCAATCTACAAACGCAGTCGAATCCTTTTGTCAATGTTTAACTGAATAATAAATACATGTCGAATTGAGTGGTAAACAAAATCGTCAAAAGGTCGCATGTAACAATGACTTAAAACTTAAATTTCCTTGAAATGCCAGGTTGCAAACATCTATATTCACTACCGACGGAAAAGTAATAACTCCCTGTATCTGTGTCTGGTGCTATGTTGTTTGAGAAAGCGAGCCGATCTCAGAAAAATACGCTAGAAGTCATTGTTTACAAATGTTACTTTCGACCTTTTGATTATTTTGTCTAGAAGGAAATTTTGAAATCTTGAACTTCACGTGATCAGATCACACATTCAAAGCGATTAGACTAGAAACAAGTTGTGAAGTATTTACTTTGCTGAAGATTAATTTTGACCTAATTTTGAGTCCAATAATAACCTCACCTCACCTCACACACCTTTACACTTGTGAGAAAGTTGAAGTCAAAATCCAAAGAGCTGGTCAAAAGAACCGATTTATTCCGATGAGCTGATCGGCTCAGATCCGCTCTTTAAAGTGTGGTGAATTGAACATCTCTAGTTCTGACCAGCCGATTTGACGGTTGTAGGGTATTTTAATTCCCAGAACATAGTGGTCTTACAGACTTAGTATAGCTGAACAGAGAGAGTAACTACTATATGAGTTTGATTTAACAGATTATAAAGCTATGTAAATCTCCACATTCATAAATTGAAAGCTTATGGTGCCACCAACGAACGAGTTTGTATATTATCTGGCACGCACAATACTTGCCTTAACTCAGATGAATCACCAGCCGCATTCTACTGGAAAACACCGTGCCTTTACCGCCTAGGTAACCCAAGGCCCCCTGGAATCCTCATTCCATACTCTTTAAAAATTATACCATCAATGTCACTGGCCGTGGCACGCCACAAGCTAGAACGGCTCCGTTTGATCACAAGCCTCTCCCAGCTCAAAACAGATTATCCAAGGGGGCAAATGAATGCCATCATTATTGACAAATGGCAGCCTCGGCTCATTTAACGCTCCAGCGAAACGACGAAAACGCTTGGGCTCCGGAGAATCCTATTTCGTTCCGTTCATATCACTTGAGTAATTACGGAGGGGCAGCCTTTATCAAGTAGTGTTTAACATGGGCAGATTGTGAGCGGAATAAAAGTAGATTTACTGGAAGATGATATCAAGGGCATTTATCTTCTGCTCAATGATGAGCCTTGATTGAACCAAACCATGGTCGCTGGCTGCAAGAGGACATAATGAGTGGCAATAAACTTTGGGTGAACCTTTTTTTGCAGCACCCACCACCACCACCAAGGTCATTAAAAAGAGCCAATCCTTTGATGCCTCCGCACGGACAAGGAGACAAGCATCAGTCAGTCGAGTGGCTCTCGGGAGACTCGCCAATTTTCCGCTTCGACAGTTCCCAAATTGGGTTTTACCTTCCGCAAACATTAACCTAATGAAATTATAAACCGGATAAAAAGTTCTCGCCTCGGTTCAGTGCGAAGCGGCAAAAAAAAAGACTCGTACTCCCAGCGTCAGTTCGATATCCACGGTCGAATGTGAGTGTACATTCAACGTCAGCACAAACCAAACAGCGATGTGAACGAAAATTTTGAATAATTTAATTTGCCATTTAAGAGCTCAAATTGGCCATCATTTTTAATGTATCAGCCGGAAAAGTCATCGGAACGTGAATTAAATTGTGTTCATAGTGCTCACTCCCAATGTTCTTCGGGATAACACACTCGACCAGCTGAGAGTAGTAGGTTTTGTGTGGTATTGGAAACCCTGACACCAGCAGGTTATTCGTAAAAAATGCCTACCCATATCGATTCGATGTGACTGTTTTCAAAGTATGAGCCAAAAAAAAAGTTCCGTTGCTTCATAAAATGGTGTAAATTTCCTTAATTAGTACTCTCACCGCTTGATCGAAGCTAGTTAAAAATAAGTTAGTACTCGTATCGATCGAACCCAGAACCTCAGACTCAATTGAGCGGAGCAACTTTTCGTCAAAAAACGCAAATGTGTGCTGCCTGCATCTCACTCCAGCGAATGTCGTCCGAAAACCGAAAATTCGTAAAACTCTTCAAATGAAATATACTTGACCATCACCATCGTTAACACAGGCATCCGTCCGTCTGTCACAGCAGGCCGGTCGGTGGTAGTACCGCGTTCGAACACGTCCACGTGCGATTCGGTGTTACGCGAGTGGTCACGGTGTCCCTGACAGAAATCTTTTATTTTTTGGGAAAAATCTTATTCACGTTGTATCGAACATGACATTTTTATTTTTTTGTGAAGAAATTCAGTTCAAGTCGTTCAGTTTTTTAAAAAGAAAATTTCCTTTAGCAACACCGTTAGGTGGTCATGGCCATCTTTGTGATGAGTCCTGAGTGAATTTCGAGTATGTGTGAGTGTATGCACGTGTTGCAAAAGCCAGTGAGGCATAAGGGCAGCTTTCCCACGCAAAAAAAAAAAATGATAGAGGGACGTGGAAAACAGGGTCAGATCGATGCACACGGTTCGTTCTGTCATACGTTGTTTCACGTTCGTACTGGAAAGTTTCAATCAATTCGTAAACGGTTTATTGAAGAGTCAATTAAATTTGCTGTTCAAAAGCGTTCTCATTATGTATGTTGATACGTACTTTGGAACTCCTCAAATGAACTAAATTACACGGTTCGAAATTCAACTCAGTGTGAGAGGCCAATTAAATCAGTTGTGTGGGCACTCCTACTCAGCTTCGGGAAAAAAGAGTCACTCAGCGACTGTATTGTAGCACAAAACCAAAGTCCTTCAACAGCAGGCTGTTTGACTTGTGGCTTCAATAACCACTTCTTGTCCTAATTATGTTATTGTACAAAGGATCTTAAAAGGGCCTAAATGGATTCATCGGCAACATCTCCTGTAGGCATCCACGGAATTGTAAAGAGTCTTCTTTGAACAACAAGATTAAGCAATTGGTCAAACATGTGGGCAATCGAATTAGAGTATGCCCGAATGAGTGGAAAATGAGTCAGCCCTTTATCCACAAACAGTTAGCAACTGGGAGTTGACATTCCCACTCTTTCAATGCTATTCGCTCCGATTGGGTTCCTTGATGGTCCCTCTAATTTCATTTACTTTTTCTTGTAATCTTTTTATACACATCTTTTATTTATATAAAGTGTGTATTTTTTTTTTTTTGTTATTTCTTATATATTAATCCTGGCAACTTCTTTTTGATCTTTTTAAAAAGACACAACTTCATGATTTTCTCTGTGTCAACCGCATTTTACCTTGAGATGTTCACGTGGATTTTATACCGCACTTTCTGCAAATGACTTCCATGCTTTTTACCTTTTCCAGTTTGATATATTTATTTTTGACTGTCATCTGACTCCTGACTCATTTCTGGTAAATCTTCTGATTTTTCATTTAATCTTATAAGGAAACTTCTACAAAATCTTTCTCTTGATTTGGTTTTGCCAAAAAAAATAGTTTAAGGCCAAAGTGGCCCACTGACTGCCAATAACATAATTTACAATTTTAAACATAGATCATCATGTTTTGTTGAGATTTTATTCCCGCTTGCTTCTTTAAAACTAAATGTAGAACCAAAACATTTTGTTAAGTCTTTCAATTTCAACAAAAAATATGAAATAGAAACCGACAATATACATTGCCTCGATTTTGGAATGCCGAACTCATCCAACAAAATCTTTGCCTCCCGGTACCGTTTGTCTCTCATCCTGTTTTCTAGGTTGTGGTTTTTTTTTTAAATTTATAAGAACGGGTCTAAATCTTCATGAAGAATAGTTGGTACTGATTGGGGTTGATTTTCAATGATTTCGTCATCTTTCAGATTGGCCGTTCGAAACCAAACACCCCAGGAGCATCACTACTGTTGGCCTAAATCGTTTCTCAAAATCGAAATTTTAACGAGCTTTTGCATTCTATTGAAATAAACCAAAAACGCTTGTGAGTTGTCCAATGAGCAGCCATACTTCATTATTTAGTTCTCAGATTCAATATTTAAACGTAGTTTTGTATTTCTTGGAGATAAACCACCCGCACTTGAAAGTGGACCCAGGGGCATCACTACTGTCAGTATAAGTCAGTTCTCAAACTCGAAGTTTTAACGTATTTTATAAATAAGTTGTAACAAACCACTCACCCTTTTGAGTGTCCCAGGTGCATCCTTACTGTTTGTTTAAATCGGTTTTCAAATACGATATATTAATGTATTTTGTATCTCATTAAAATAAATCACCAGCACTTGTAAGCCCCAGCAGCATCACTAAAGGGTGTATTCGATAAAAATGGCTCACAGAAAATCTTCTGTAACTTTTGAATCGTGTGAGTAAAAAACCTAGAAATTTGAGTAGATCTTATCCATAGTGTATTATTTACATCTGTCAAGTTTCATAGTTATACATTCAGTAGTTTCAGTCATGTCGTCGAAACAAGAAATTGTCCGTGAGAAAATTTTGTGCACTCACAATCAAAATCCAGGGGCGTCCCACCGGTGGATTGCTAAAAGGCTTGGAATTGCAAATATAACTGTGTCTCGTGTAATAAGAACCTTCAAGGAGCGTCTGAGTGTCCAAAGGAAGGAAGGGAGTGGTCGTAAAAGTGGTCCAATTGACAGTAAAATGGCCAGGACAGTCGTACAACAATTCAAGAACCGTCCAAACATGTCAATTCGAGATGTCGCTAAAAAGTCTAAGGTGTCAGTCGGTTTTGTGCAGAAAACCATGAAGCGTGCTGGTTTACATGTTTACAAAGTGTAAAAAGCCCCAAACCGGAATGAAAAACAAAACATAACTGCGAAAACCCGCGCCCAGAAACTTTACACGAAGCTGCTCACCAAATCCGGTTGCATCGTGATGAATGACGAAACATACGTCAAGGCCGACTTCCGTCAACTTCCTGGGCAAGAATATTTCGTTGCCAAGTCGAAGTTCGATGTTCCGGAGGATGTTCGAAAGAAGAAACTATCGAAATTTGCAAAGAAGTTTCTAATCTGGCAGGCGATTTGCGGATGTGGTGAAATAAGTGCTCCCTTCATCACTTCCGGAACAATAAACGGTGCGATTTACACGGAAGAGTGCCTTAAGAAGCGTCTCTTGCCACTCATTAAGAAGCACAAAAGATCAACTCTGTTTTGGCCTGATCTAGCATCCTGCCACTACGCTCGGAACGTATTGGAGTGGTGCCGAGCCAACGGAGTCAATTTTGTGCCCAAGGATATGAACCTACCAAATTCACCGGAACTTCGTCCAATTGAAAAATTCTGGGCAATTATGAAAACGGAACTTCGAGAACATCCCAAAACTATAAAAACAGAGCTAGAATTGAAGAAAATTTGGGTAAAAACAACAAAAACACTGGTAAAATCGGTTGTACAAAATTTGATGGGTGAAGTGAATAGGAAGGTGCGGGCATTCGGGATGGGAGAAGAAATTGAATAAAACAAATGTTGTAAATCAAAACTCATTAGTAGTTCTTCATTCCCTGAAAATTTCAAGAAAATCCGATAATCAGTTTAATTTTGATGAGTATATATGTGTGTGCCATTTTTATCGAATATACCCTTTATTGTTAGTTGAAATTCGTACTCAAATTCTAAATTGTTACGTATTTTTCTATTCCTTCGAAATAACCAATCCCACTTGTGAATCCTCTAGCAGCATTACCACTGTTAGCTTAAATCGGTTTTCAAATTGGATTTTTTTAATGAATTCTTGTATTATACTTAATGGATTTTTTAATGAATTCTTTTATTATACTGTGCATCGCTGTACAGAAAATAAAACGGACACATAGTAAAATATCTTATTCGCTACCGATGTCAGTTGAATTCAGCACACCGCGGTGCACCGCTTACCAAAACGGATCCTGCTGCAAACCCAACCATTTTATCCAACATCGCAGTGATTTCTCGTGGAAGTTCAGTGGACTCCGCGGTTCTTTCAAAGCGAATATCACGTTAACACATTCTTACGTATCTCCTACTTGATCCACATTCGAAGTGGCCGGCGCCAATATCGCCTATTATGCCACCTGTCTTATACATTGAAGATGTATGTTGATGCAATGTGAAGAACCCACCATCAGTGCAAGGATTACCAATGCACTATGGTCCAGATCACGAAATTACGAGGAAACATGCTCCCAGCGTCTAAACTTGAAACTTTACAGCAAATTGATGTTCTACAACATGGTTTGTATTATTAAGGCCCATTTTTTGCTGTCGATTAAAATAAGGGTGGTCCTCATTTTCACGGAAATACAAAAACTACCGATTTATAGCAAAAAATACCGATTTAGAGCAACTTTTCCCTCGTCAACTTAGGGTGTACCATAAAAAAATTTTTTTTCCCCCTTACTTTTTTATTTCAATTTTCATTGTAAAATTGTTTTGGAACGAGTTGTAGAACTTTTGGAGGCGCGTATTTTGATATATTATTTTTGCCACTAGCTTCAACGAACCAATGTTTGTTGATGTTTTTCTTCTAAAACCATTCCAGAATCAAATGTAATTTTCTAGTTCTCTAAATAGAGAAATAACGTATCTCTAGTTTTCACATATGATAAACAATATAAATTGCCCTTTCAAATGACGCCTTTAATTTTTTTTGCCCCAATCATAGATATCAACATTTGAAAAGGGCGTATTTTTTTAAGAAAAACTTCATTTACTATTGATTAGTTGCGGCAAAGTTTGTATATCAAAGTACGCGTCTTCAAAAGTTCTAAAACTCGTTCCAACACAACTTTACGGTGAGAATTGAAATAAAAAAGTAAGGGAAAACAAAACACTTTTTTGGTACACCCTAAGTTGATGAGGGAAAATTGCTCTAAATCGATCAATTTTTAAGCTACAAAAAAAATTTACATATAAAATTTCCATGAAATGTTTTGCGCTACAACTTTGTCTGAAAATGGCCTTAGTAATACGAACCATGTTGTAGAACATCACTTTGCTGTAAAGTTTCAAGTTTAGGTGCTGGAAGCATGTTTCCTCGTAAATTCGTGATCTTGACCATACTGCAATGTCTGCAGGACTATTCTCAGCAGGTTGCTTCAAGAGATTAGTCAACGTGATGGATTGTTTGTGGCAGGGCAATTCAATCTCAATGACGACCTTCGGAAAACCATAGCCACAACATCGTGTCTTCACATGACAAGGGACTAGTGACCCCACGAACCCTTGTCCAGTCAACAAATCCGTCGACTGCCTTAGGCCAGGTCTGTCGCACCCTCGTTTGAAGATTTCAATTCACCATTTGAAGCCCTTATACATTGAAGATGTTTGTTAGTCATCTGTTGGTTCTCTATTTAATTTCAGCTGATCTGGTAATTACAGAGTAGTCAATCATGCTAATGAGTGCTGGACAAAATAATTCATACATCACATGAATTTAGTTAGTTCCTTCGATATCTCAGGATCTCCAGGCAATGCGAACGCTCCTTAGGCCATGAAATTCCCACCTCCATGCTTCATTGTCCTCTGGATGTTCCTAGAAGCGTAGTTTTATTTTTCAAATTCCCGTTTCCGAGAGTTAAAGTTTTGAATAACTCCAGCTGGCTCTTCTGGTTCCGCATTCTATTGAAAGTTCGCTTGGACGCCAAACATTTCTTTAATACATTATATTTGAGCCGTCGACGAACAGTACGTCTATCAAAACTGTAGTAAGGAGTGTATTGAATATAAGCTATCCACATACATTTGCGTTGTACGCATGTATTTGTGATGGTTTTTTATGCTCTGAACACTGCATGCTGTGCGTTTGACTGTCACCTTTCTTTTGTTTACTTGTTTGTGCGGTTCAAATTCTGCGTTTTCAAAATGTCACGTATTGAAAAGGAAGTGAAAATTAAGGTTCTGGACACATGGCCAAGTGAGAAGGGTATTACTATGCTAAAATTGGCAAAGCGGTTTGGAATTCATCATGCGGGTGTTAAAACCATCATTAATAAGTTTGGGGAACACTATTCTTTGGATGAGCTACCAGGAAGAGGCAGAAAACCCGGTTCTTCCAACCCGACACTGGAGCAGAAAGTGGTATCTCTAAGCATGAAGAACAAATCAATGTAAATACGTGATTTGGCCAAAACAGCAGGAACGAGTGTCGGAATGATCCAGCGTATCAAGAGGCGAAACCACCTGAAGACCTACAAGAAGCAGAAAATCTCGAAACAAAGTGCAGAACAGAAGAAGCGAGCAGCAACAAGGGCCCGGAAATTGTATTCGCGTCTTTTGCAGCGTCCGGATGCATGCGTTTTGGTGGACGATGAGACCTATGTAAAGGAGGACTCAAAAACCCTTCCAGGTCCACAATACTTTACTGCCGTCGTTGGGGAGGATGTGAGCGATGCGGACAGGTCGATTCAAGTGGAGAAATTCGGCCGAAAGGTACTGGTATGGCAAGCAATATGTTCCTGTGGTTTGAAGTCAACCATTTTTTACACTACCGGAACTATAAATGCGGAAATCTATCGATCTGAGTGTATCCAGAAGAGATTGTTGCCTTTCTATAAGAAGCATAGTACACCTCCACTGTTTTGGCCGGATTAAGCGTCGGCTCACTATGCCAAAACCACTCTCAATTGGCTTGCGGAAAAGGGTATAGATTTCGTTGAGAAAAATATCAATCCACCAAATTGCCGTCAGCTTCGACCCATCGAACGTTACTGGGCAATCGTGAAGAGGGTCTTCAAGAAGACTGGTAAGGCAGCTGGGAACATGCAGGAGTTCAAAAAAATTTGGGCTCAAGCGTCCAAAAAATGCGATGCAACACTTGTCCGGAACTTGATGAAGAGCATTCGATCCAAAGTTCGAAAATTCGTGAAGGAATAACTTAAATTTCATGCGGTCTTCATTATGTTCAAGTTTAACCTCGTCCCGGATCAATTTTTTGTTTGAATAAACTATCGGTTTTCAACATAATTTGAAAGAAAGTTTGTGAATAGCTTATTTTCGATATACTCCGTAATCCGAAAGCTCTCTCGATGATTATTTTGGATTTTGCTTAGCTAATCGAACAATCCTGTCATGCTCACGGTGTGTTGTCAAACGATGACATCCTTGAACCATATATGATGCACAGCCCCAAGTAAAACTGATTAGGTTTAAGCAATGTTTCCTTTTTTCACGATCGCGAATCATAAATTTTCAGACATTCTTAACTTTTTAAATACACACGGAACCAACTTTGTCGGGAGCACACCATATCTGCGCTGAGGATACATTTGCCAAAGAATGCAGTGCTGCCAAAATATTAAAACTGGCTGTAATAATATCATTGAAAAATCCGATTTTTTATTTGTGTAATTTATTTTGTCCCAGAAAAACAAATCGCTTCTTAGATACAAACTAATCTGGCAAAAAAATAACAATAAATTTCAATGATTTACATATTAGGCTCTGCATTATAGTTAGCACACTAAAAAGTTAAACTTTTACTTTTATGCCACAGATATATCTGTCAAAATAAAAATAATATAATATATGATGCATTTTTGGGCCAAGTATAGGATTTATTTTGCCCTGTGCGGTATGTATATATAATTCCTTGAAACTGAAATAAACAATAGGATTTGTTGAATTATAAACAGTTTAGATTTTTATTGCTGACATTATCTTAGTTCCCAGAATTTAACGTGGACAGGCTCTAAACAATGTACATCTATTTACAAAAAAGTTGTAATACTCGACATGGTAGGGAACGGCTTCAGCATCCCGGGACCCTATTCCAAGCACGGGGTAAACGAATATATGTTTGTCGGATATCCTACAATATAGTACGAATTTCTATTGTGTGGGGAGTGATGCCTTTTACACAACTTGAGCAAAAGATTTTGAGATGATACCCCATTTGGCATAAGGACGTTTGGTATACGGATGTTTAGCTTAAAGACGTTTGGCCAAATGGACGTTTGGCTGAATAGACGTTTGACCGAATCGGCGTTTGGTCGAATAAAAATTTTTGGAAGTAGATACCTTACAATGCAGTTTTAATGCTGGTGGTCTGATTTTGTACTTTCCCCCAACCCGAGATATTAAAACAATATAATATTTAATTAAAAATTGATTTTTAATCAATTCGAAAAATGCAGGTGCGTGACATGTAATCAAATCATATATACACGTGCCATCTGATCCTGAGTTTGAAGCTTTACAATCTGAACGACTTTCAAAAGGCGATTTTACAAAGTCGTTAAGATTGTGAAGTTCGAAAATTATAATTATTTCGAATATTACATAAGACATTTATACCAAGCTAGCGCTTGCTTCAGATGTTTGCTTTCGGAAACAGGAATATGTATCGTCATGAAAGACCCATGTGCAAAGAATCAAAAGAAGGTATTGTAGTATACAGAGTGTGTAAAGAAAATAATAATATGATTTGCAAGATTTAATAGTGTTACCTTACCCTTAGATTTGGGTATAATAATTCAATATAAGTATGTTGATTTGAGCGTGAAATGGAATTAAAAATTGTAGTATGCTTTGTAAAAATGTTCTGATTTTGCAAGAATAAACAAAACCAAGGTAACGCATAGTTTAACATACGAGCTACCTGAGTTTGTTCAGGTCATTCTTGTAACGAACTTTGCCAGCGACGGAGGTAGCAGTAGCTTCAAGCTTCGCGTCCATATAACGCATTCGAGCAACGGTGTCCGACAGGCAGGGATAAGGTGCGACTCAAATCTCTTTGAGTGCAGCACGCGCTGGTACGAGACAGCACATTAAATTTCAAAGAGACGTGAACGTGCAGTCTGTACTCCCGTGCACCCTTGCTGTGCCGTGCGCTTAAAGCCGCACATCTCATTTTGAATTTGCTCTCGTCTCTTTGGGTGCTAACGATTGCACTCTCTCTTGTCGTCTCTGTGCAAAAAACAGACACGGCGGCATGGCCCGGACTAGTATGTGAATAAGGATTTTAATAAAATTTTCCCTCTATGAACCCATACAATGCCTTTTTGTTACTAGCATCAAAACTTTTCATCTTGCTACCATTTACCAAAGCATGAGCCAAAGCACAGAGTAAATCACTGAGTAGAGCACTGAGTAGAGCAATGTGCATTACTCTTTGTCTCTGAAAGAGTAGTGCATGTGCGGCTATCTGTCTCTCGTGCTGCTACGAAATCTCTCGCACTTTCGTTTTGTGCGCTCTTCTGAAACAAGAGACGCACACTTGAAATTGGGTGAAGCACTTGCCTATTTTGCACTACTCTGTGTTTTTCGACACTCCCTGCCGACAGGCGATTGGATTCCAAAGACGATCGCCGTAGAACGATTTTGAGAGTCGGCGTTCGACTTGGCGGGCGGTGGTTCAACAGCAGTGGCTTACAATGGACCATTTGGAAGCAAACTGGTTCGTTAGAGCACGAAATTCACGACAATGGCACAGTCGGTACGATGGACAAAGAAACAAAAAGGTAATTATCTTTTCCACAAGCAAATGTCGGCCAACCTCTCTGCGTATTTCTAGGAAATTCTAGAATCTGTTGATAAGATAATAAGCAGAAACAACCTCTGATGCGAAGGCAGAGGTCTACGAAGCTCATGCTGGTTTCTGATGTGAAGGCAGAATACCAGCTCAATCAAAATAAAAAAAAAATGGGTGACTAAGTTCATACTGGTTTCTGATGAGAAGGCAGAAAACCAAACTGACTCTGAAGCCAAAAAAGTGTCAATCCCGTAATCCGCTAAACTTGTACAGTTTTAAGAATTTGTTTCAGAGTATTATGCAGTGGTATACATAGGAGAACTCAGCCAAGAAAATTTTACAGCTGCAAAATGCACTTACCGGCGACGCGAAAGACAAGATCGATCAAGAAATTGTCAACAATAAGGACTACGATGTTGCTTGTAGGATCACATCGATGCCATACTGGACTACTCAGAAGTCGCAAAGGAGAATCGTGGCAGGTCCATCTCGAAGCTGGTTGAGATTTGCGCTAAACACAGCGAGGTTTGGGCAGGTCACGGGTTCCCAGTAGAAAGATTCGCCGAGCTGGTACTGGTGAATGTTACATTCAAGAAACTTGACGCAGGAGAACTGGGAGACAAGTTCCTGTGAGAACAGAGTCGTTTTCTGCAACGCACATGCCGGTTCTTGCAGTAAGAAAAGTAGGTGAATCGGTACCGACCAGGAAGGGCAATCTCTGTCCGCGTTTATGTTCAGGCTTCCTGTCCAGCACTAGGCTAAATAATCCTCAAACCACAATCGATCCATCCAATATGGCGACTTTTCCGACTTGTATTACGAACAAGAACTATTTATGGTGATGTAATCTAGAGTCCCTATAAAGAGTGAAATGGAAGCAGTGCACAGTGGTTCCAACTCAGTAGAGACGCGGCCAAAAATAGTCTTTTTGAGAGTTTCTTTATAAAATCAAGTATCTTTCATGAGTTTTGGGGCGCTAAGGTCAAAAAGACCGGATTGATCCTCCTTGCAGTGATAACTAACATTTTTATCCTTCCTACAAAGAAAAGTATTTATGTCGCACGAGTTTTTCAATAACCACTAGATCGAACCAGACGAAACCACCACCAAATGGCTTTGGGGTCCGAAAGAAAGCTCTTGAATACTTTTGGAATCGGTCAACTGGTTCTGCAAATATCACCGGGAAATGTCCTGGTGAATATGGATCATGTGTGTATAATCAGCGAAAATTGTTTTAAACCCATCATTCATCACCTCAAATCACATGAAAATTTGATAACAAGATCAATGTCAGTCAAACTATGTAACAAGTACGACATTGTCCACATTCGGACATTTTCCGGGTACCCCGGGGAAGTGACCAGTTTCTGAATTGGACCAAAACCTGTCATGCGACACCTCGAATCACATGAGAATTAAGAAAAAAGTTCTTTGCTTGTCTTATTTAGTATCCAACTCCAAATTGGCCACCACTGCCGACATGTTTCGAGATTTAAATGAAGTGCACGCAATAACCGTGAATTTTGACACAGGTATAAATTAGGTACATTAATTACAGCTTAAACTACTCTAGTTAAACGATACTTATATACATACATTTATACATTTATACGTTTATTTATTGATTCATACATTTATATAAACTTATATACATTTTCCAATAGCATATTTTTAAAAATTAACTGCTATTGTTTGAGTTATTTTTAAAAGATTTGTGCATACCGTTTGTGATTTGCTGATTATCCTTTGGTAAATAGAAGATATTTTATAATATAACCGAATTTGAAGATATTTTGTCAAACACCAAAACATATAATAATGTCAAACAGTTATCCATGGATTACTACGATTGATAGGTAAAAAAATTCAGAATTTCATCGAATCAGGCTGCTTTTTCGTAATTTTGCATTAGGTTCTAGGTAACATCAGAAGACTCCTCGACTTTCTCTTTGCTTTCCTACGGCTATGTCATACCGTATTCAAGTACTTTCAACACACAGTATAGCAATATAAAGCGTAATTAATGATTCAATACGTCAAACACATCAGCAAATCCGAACTATTAACGAAAGAAAATCTCTGTTACTTAGGACCTATTTAATTGCTCAGCTTGAAATAGTAAAAGGAATAAATGGACGAGTGCATTTTGCATTTTGAAATGATGCTTTGACAAAAAAGTGCTCGAAAATACATCAATCCGAGTTGAGCCTTAAACAATCTATTAGATATAAGACACTTAAACGATCCACATCAAACCATGGCGCAGAAAGGCGCAGCTAGAACACAGTACACGTCAAAGCCAAAGAGAGGAATCGAGGGGAAAAGATGTGTATGTCAATTATTTCTGTACATACATTCTAAGAGGAAAAGCAATTCTTTGATATGAGCCACATAAACTAACCACAGCAAACCTGGGCGCAGATATGCGCAGCTGGATCTTACTACAAGTTGAAGTCAATACATTTTGGCAAGTTTTAATGAAGGTTTGGTGAGGGGGATCGAGGGGAAAGCTGTTTTTACGTATGCTGAAAAATTCCAATTTTTTTTATATTATCATAAGACACTATTTTGAGTGCATTTCTACTGAACAAAACTTTAATATCAACACTGTAGTTGACATAAAATTTCAAAATTAACTTTATTGAAAGCAAATGTCCATAAAAATATACATACTGTTATTTAGAAAAAAAATTTAATTGACGAATAAATGAATGCTACACATCATTAATGAAATGTTGAGTTTTGGATACCAATAACTCTCACATATACGACCCGATTTCGAAAAATTTCATTTAAAACCGTCAAAATCAAGCGTTGAACATTGAAATATACATCTTAAACAAAGCAATGCCGAGATAGAAAAACGTATTCCTCGAAGTCAATTTTTTGTATTAATGGCCTATGGGGGAACCACTGTGCAGTAATAAAGGGCTCCACTTAAAAACGCGAACGTACACTTGCACACCATACAGAAAAAATATTATTAATTTTAACAAGCGCGTAAAATTTCCGCTCGTTTAATTCCATGCCAAAGGAGGCGTAAACAACGCAATTGGTTGTAGTCCTTGATGCGCCATACAACAATGTTTGTAATATTTCATACAACAGGCTAGATTCAGGCGTTATCTGGCTTAAATTTACATAAAATATCCCATTATTATCTGCCAAATCTAGCATTCCCTTTAGGTGCATTAGAAAAGCAGAAAATTCAATGTTTCTTTTAACGTAGGACTACGTTTTTCTTTTCTATACCGGGCGCCGTTTCAAAATTATGAAAAATGAGAGCGTTACGCAAAAGTGAAAGGTTTTTGAACGCTTATAACTTTCGTTCGACTGAACAGAATGACTTTATTCAAGCATCATTTTATCAAGAAGACTCACAAATGTTTTGCATCAAAATTTGAATGAAGTTCAATTAGTATAAGTAGTTCAATTTTTCATTTGAAAATGACCTTCTTTTGCTCCCATACAAATTTGCATATCAACAGGTTGAAAAATGTGTTTCCCCTAGCAAGGTCATAGGAAACGAGTAACAAATGTCTTCTTCTTCTTCAAAATAACTTTTCCCCGTCCCACACAAATTTCTGAACGCACAAAGCTATTGGTCGAAAATGACATCATATTTGCGCTACGCTCTGATTGGTTAATACTGCCACAGTAACCTTGCCAGCAATTATGGAACACGTGGAACGACCGAACACCAATAATCAGTTCTCGCTGTGCATCCGCATGCGACAGACGTGTTTGGCGAGCACGTTGTAGAAAACGCCGCCCGTGAAAACAAGACCAGATTCATCCCACGTCACTTGCAGCTGGCCATCCGCAACAACGAGGAGCCGAACGAAGAAAGAAAGCCCAAGTGGAATCGAAAACATTTCACCCCCGTCAATTAAATCCGTCCTTATCAGGACGACAAATCAGTTTACTAACTAAAGAGTTGGGTTGAATTTTTCTATTGTGCTGTTGTTAATTCAATTACCGCATCACGGCTGAATATGGCAATCATTAAACGTCGCGTCCCCGATTATACCACATAGAACGTTGAACAACAAACGAACGAAAGTCTAGAAGGGATAATTCGAGCCAAACTGCAACACATCAGTGACCATGTGGTGGAGTTCGCCATTGTTTCAAGTTATGCGTACCGGATTAGTTGCTGTTGGTGGGAAGCAAATTAGGCATATTTCTGTTGAGAAAATCATCCGTCCAGCGTGCACTAATTCAAACTAATTATTGTGACGCAATAACAGAAGTTCGTCCCCTTGGTGCAATTTGTATCACATTGCCTTCGTTGGTACCGCCTTCTTTTGTGCAATAGCATCCGACGCCATGACATACCAGCTCTTAGCTGAAATTTTGACTCAGTCTTACAACAGTCGTGGGGCTGTGCAGTGGCTGTTCGCACGCAGTTAGCGGCAGCAAGCACCCTGGATCATTCCAGTTTTACCAAGCGACACGATCGGTCGTGTTTTTCGCACCCTCGCAGTAAAAGTTTTTTCTCCCGTTTTTTCCCCTCGCCCGCTTTCTCGCGATTGCGTGTTCGGTTCACAACCTATCGCCTGCGCTTGCTCATCTTTTGGTGGTGGCAAAGCAGAAAAAAGTGCTTCAAAGTTCGGATACATTTCCCGCTCGACCTATTGCTGTGGCAATGGGTCGAAAAAATCGACCAACGGTGACATCCGCTCCCGAAACATTACCGCAACCGGGCAGCTCCAAGCGGCTGCGCCACGATGACGCCGATCCAGTGGATCGCAACGCTCGTCTACTAGCGAGCAATCAATTCGCCGTGCTTCCGATCCAGGAGGTGCCGAAGAAGGTGAAGGTCCCCCGCTCTTTACCACATCGAAGGACATTGCTGCACTCAGGACCGAGCTTGCAGCTATCAAAATCCATCCGCTGTACAAGCTGTGCAGTAATGGAATTAAGGTGATGTGCTCGACGGAGGCTGACTACCGTGCTGTCGGCGCTCACCTAGTCGCGAAGAAACACGAGTTCTACACTCACGACGCGCCCGGAAGCAAGCCATTGAAGGTGATTCTGCGTGGCCTTCCAGAACTCACACCGGAGTCAATCTTCGCAGAGCTGCAAGCGGCGGCACTAAAGCCTCAGAAGGTGTTTCCCATCAGGCGCCAGCAACACGGTAACTACCGGGACCAACTCTATCTGGTCCACCTTGAGAAGGGATCCGTCACGATGGCGGAGCTGATGAAAACACGGGCCCTTTTCGACGTCATCGTCGAGTGGGACCGGTATCGTCCGCGACAGCACGACGTGACGCAATGTGGCAACTGCCTTGCGTTCGGCCATGGAACTCGCAACTGCCACATGAAGCCGCGATGTGGCAAGTGTGCCGGAGCCCACAGTACCAACGATTGTGCCCCGATGGAAGAAGGTGCGGTACTGAAGTGCGCAAATTGTGGCGCAAACCATGAGAGCAGCAATCGTACCTGCCCCAAACGTGCTGAATTTTTGGCGATCCGCAAGAAGTCATCTACCAAGTCTCGGCCTGCTCAACGCCGTCCACCACCTCCGATGAACGAGGAGAATTTCCCGTCGCTTCGGTATCAGGTGCCAAACCTACCACCGATCCCATTGAATCACCGCCAAGCAAACCGCCCGTCAGCTTCCGTCCATCATCGTTTCGCGGCAGCCGCCGCCGCCCCCAACCCGACTCCTCCTCCAGGCTGGGGCAATGCGAGTCGCAGTACTTTCACGCAACCACCCGTCGATGAACAGCTCTACAACTCGGAGCAAATGGTGGAGTTCGTGCAAGAGCTCTATCGCCAACTACGTTCCTGCCGCTCCAGGAGGAACAGCTCAAAGCCGCCACATCCGTGACGATGACGTTCATTACTAAGTATGGACCGTAAACACACCATAAACATCCTAAATTGGAATGCTTGTTCCATCCGGAACAAAACAGTAGAGCTCGGTGACTTCCTTAACAGGAAGGCCATCGACATCGCCATCGTCACCGAGACACACCTCAAACCGGAAATCAGTATATTCATCCCTGGATACCGGATTGTGCGACTGGATCGTAGCGGCTCTAGTGGAGGAGGAGTTGCGATTGCCCTGCGGTACAACATCAACTGCCATCTGCTTCCGAGCTTTCAGCTGCAGACTATCGAAGCCATCGGAGTCGAAGTCGAAACTGCCGTCGGCCCAATCACCATCATCGCGGCCTATTGTCCCAAGCAAGCCAGTACCAACAACGGAACAACAACGGCCCTACGAAACGACATCCGTAAGCTAACTCGGAGGCAGGGGCAGTTCATCATCGCCGGCGACATGAATGCGAAACACGAAACCTGGGGGAACACCCGGCGGAATCGGAACGGAATTATTCTACAGGAAGACCTGGAAGAGGGACATTACACCGTCCTGGGCCCGGATACTCCCACCCGGTTGAGCCGATCCGGGGTCCATTCGACAATCGACATCTTCCTCACCAACATGGGGAACAACATCGCCCAGCCGGTAGTGCACCAGGAGCTCAGTTCGGACCACTATCCGGTGGTGGTCGAAGTTGGGTCCTCGGTCAACCGGCATCGAATCACCAGACGGAACTATCATCGTGCCAGATGGGAGAGGTTCAGACAACACGTCGACAACACCGTCGATTTCAACGTGCACCTCGAGTCGGTCGATGACATCGATCAACAGCTGCAGTCCATCGAACAGGCGATCTCCCAGGCCGGGAGCAACACATTCCAGCGATTGAACAGGTGAGCAACTCTGTACCCATTGATAGACCCACAAAAAATTTGATACAATTACGCAACGCCATACGGAGGCAATACCAGCGAACTGGTTTGCCAACTCTAAAACGTCACTGCAATCGAGTGTCTAAAATTATTAAGGCCAGAATGGTGGACCTTAGAAATAATGATTTCGCTGACAAAATTCGCTCTCTCCCAGATTGTGCTAAGCCGTTCTGGAAGATGACAAAAATTTTAAAAACTAAGCCAAGACCCATTCCACCGTTGATCCCATTAGACGTCAATGACTCAAGGGATCGGTTGATAACACCTGCAGAGAAGGCTGATGAGATAAGTCAACACTTCGCCAGCTCTCACAATCTCGGTCAAAACATCGTCAGTCCACACGAAGCTGCCGTTAGCGCGCTTATAACTAACATCGACCAAAGTCTAACGACTTCTCCGAAGCTTTGGAGATCTCAGCTGACGAATTGTTGACTTACATCAAGACCTCTAAGAACATGAAGGCCCCGGTTTCGACAACATTTTTAACTTGGAGCTCAAGCAGTTGAGCCCCCAGTTCTACAACCATCTGGCGGTGGTGTTTAACCAATGCCTCCGTATTGGCTACTTCCCATCGTGCTGGAAGTCAGCCAAAGTCATCCCCATTCGGAAACCTGGAAAGATCCTTCATGTTCCAGAAGCTACAGACCAATCAGCCTTCTCTCAGGTCTATCTAAACTGTTTGAGAAAGCGATCCACCGTCGGCTTCTAACATCTGCTGACGAAGCTCAACATCCTGTTGGATGAGCAGTTCGGTTTCCGTCATGGTCGCTCAACAGTCCATCAACTTAATCGAGTCATGAACATCCTCAGGCGGAACAAGTCTGTTTCGAAAACATCCGCTATGGCCCTTCTCGATATCGAGAAGGCCTTCCGATAATGTGTGGCATGATGGCTTGGTGTACAAGCTCAAGCGATACAATCTTCCAATCTTCCTGGTGAAGATTATTAAAAATTATCTCTCTGACAGGACATTCCGTGTTTCGTTGCATGGTGCAGTTTCCGGTAGTCAGGAGATCTCCGCCGGTGTTCCGCAGGAAGTATAATAGGTCCACTTCTGTTCAATATATTCACCTCGGACATACCCCCGCTCCCTGAAAATGGATCTCTATCGTTGTTCGCCGATGATACCGCAGTCGTCCACAATGGTAGGGTAATAAGAGCGCTTGCCGCGAAACTGCAGCGAAGCCTGAATGTTCTGTCAGAATACTTCACTGAATGGAAGATTTGTATCAACGCAGCGAAAACCCAGGTCATCCTGTTTCCACATTCTAACTCTCCCAGACTTGTCCCGCCTGAGAATTGTAAAATAAGCCTGAACAACACAACGGTGGAATGGACCAAATCAGCTGTCTATCTTGGTGTCCTCTAGACAGCAAAGCTTATTTTCAGGGATCAGGTTGACAAAACTGTCACAAAATGTAATACTCTGTTGAAACTACTGTACCCATTGATCAACAGAAGGTCTACATTATCCCTTAAAAATAAGCTTGCTGTCTACAAGCAAATTATACTTCCGGTCATCGAGTATGCAATGCCAATCTGGGAGAGTTGTGCAAAAACACATCTCCTGAAACTTCAGAGAGTACAAAACAAGTTCCTCAGGATGATAATGAACACCCCTCCGAGGACAAGAACATCTGAGGTCCACCGTCTGGCCGAGATAAAAATGCTCGACGATCGTTTTAGTGAGTCTATCAATCGGTACAGGGCACGCTGCCTGACATCGGATCACCAGATCATCAGGAATCTGGTTCCCCACCCCTAGGATTTTCAAATTGTAGATTTAGATTAGTTTATAGTTAGGTTATCAAATTTTAAAACTAACAATGTCCCAAGGACCGAACTGAAAAAACTATTTGAACACAAAACACACTTAACACATAAAACACATAAAACACTAAACAAAGCTGAAGAGCCCAATGGGCTAAACACTTAAGGGAACGTTCATTAATTACGTCACGCAAAAATTGACTTTTTTTAACCCCCCCTCCCCCCCTTGTCACGTTTTTTGTATGGACAACCAAATTTTTTTGTATGGATCGTCACGTTTTTCCAAACCCCCCCTCCCCCCTTACTGCGTGACATAATTAATGAACCTTCCCTAACTTGTAAAACCTAGTATATAAGACAAAAAAACGGACAAATAAAATACAATTTTACTTTACTA
>JASCZW010003383.1:0-66704 GCA_034211315.2 Aedes japonicus | reverse complement strand
TTCAAGAATAACAAACACATTATTGTTATTGACAAAACAAGCGTGAAAATTGTTAACACTTAACACATCCTTCGAATGTCAAATATGACAACTTAGGTGACGGAAGTCCTGAATTATTGCATGGTGTAATATTTCAATGACATTTTGAAATATTTCAACATTACGGTTGCCAACTCGATCAGATTCACTCGGTTTCTGTATTGTGCACTTTTGCTCGACTCGACTTCTATCATTGACCCCTATGTTATCCCAGACATCGTTTTGACTTCAGCTGTTACCGCATAACAAATTTAGCTATCACCAATGGCTAGTTTTGTTATCATATGTTATCATTTTCAGCATACAATTTTTGAGTACAATTGAATGCAAACCTTTAAATATTACCAGCATATTTGAATAAGTAATTATACTTTTTGTCAAAAGAATAATTTCAGATTTTAGCGTGATAGTTTGATTTCAAATTGATAACAAAGTTTGAAACTATTTCAGTGAAGTTTGCATACATTACAGGATTTGTTAACAAGCAGTGATAATAAAATAAGCTATTATTCTGATATTCAACAATTATTATTTTATTATTAATTCCATTATTTTGGCTGTAAATTCAGCCCTAATGATAACATATTCAGTGATCAAACAATGATAACCTGGTATAAGAATTTGTTATCGATTTGGTATAATCCTTTGCTCGGGCAACTATTGGAAAACCTGCGGGTATTCGGTTATGTGGAGGATAAAATAGAAACCTTATTAGAATGTTGAAGTTGATAACCTGAATTTTTGATGAAAATCCCATTAAGAATGAAGTTTTAGCGATCATTTTTGTGTGTCTCATTTTTTTCCAGTACAGTCTTCAGATGGAAGAATTGGAGTAGTACGAAGCAAATATCTACAAATATCAGGTTTTATTCATTTGTATTTTGTAAAATGATGTACGGAATATTTGTTGAGCGTAATCTAAACTACAAGTTCTATAAACAGTTCAAACCTGTCTGGAACGAACAGAATCTATCAAGATTGTGAATGAATTGAATTGGAACTGTAAATTTAGTCGTATTTTATTTAACGAAATTTATTTTTTCTCAAAAAAGAACAACAGCGAAAAATACAAAAACGACAACTTGGGTAGTGTGGTCTTCTCCAGTCGTTTTCTTTTATACTTACAACGAAACTCGCGATTTTAAGCAGCACTGTCCATAATTCAAAAAAATGTCTAATGTGCCTTCAACACGAATTCGAGAAAAATGCAATCATAGTGTTTTTGTTATTAAAACAAGTTTTATTAGATTTTAATAACTCTTAAACTACTCATTATAGTTGTTGTCGATTCCAAAATCATGCCATTGAATTGAAACGCGAAAAGAAGTAGCCAATTTTCTCAAATTATGATTTTTAATCGTAGTAGCCAATTTTTCATTTACAAAGCAAGAGAAATTTGACAATCCGAAATTTGTTTTGTCTAACGTGCATACGTTGTCTTTTATCGCGTTGTGAGTTTGTGACACAAATGGCTTTAAATTATCTGCAACAATTCGGTAGCACCAGCGAAAGCGATACAATGGGCAGTAATTAGCCAGAGGATACAATGGGCAGTAATTAGCTATGCTGTTGTCGAGAAATATCTGAATCAATACTATCATGTACAACAAAAAACATTGGTTAAAAGTTCCAGTACGCTAAGCTATTCGTAAATAATATAAAACAATGTATGGAACCCAGAATCTTTGGATTAACAACCTGGTGCTTGTATCCACTTGACTGTCAGACCATCACTATTGATAGCCATAAAAATCTCTATTAAAATCACATTGGTTGCTGCGCTCGGTAGCATCATGCACATTAGACAATTTATCATTTATATTACACATTAGCCATTTAGTTTTTCAAGCCGTTTACCCCTATAAATCATTATTTTGAAAATTTTATACAGTGAGTACCTTAATAAGGGTGTCAACAATCATGCAACACTTTTGTCCTATTTTGATTAAAATGGCATATTAGCCATTTCTTGAATTATGGGCACTGTTGCGACAGCTACGGAAAGTTTAGGACAATCTTATAGCATGACTCGTATTGTACTGTTGCCTGAGTCAGCTTTTTAGCTGCAATTTTATTTCATCAATTAGTGCTAAATTATTACCTCAATATCATTAATTCACTTACATTTCTAGTCCTTAATGTTAGTTTGTCCACTGTCCAACAATTTTAATTAGGAATTTTATTTATTACAGACTAAGTTTTATCAATTCAGTGTTCTTTGTTTCTCGTTAAAGTAAATTCACTTGTCTTTGTCTAGGTAACTAATTTCAACACAATTCCATTGTGTCGCTTGACAGCTTGCTGCTTGTGGATTGGGTGACCCTATCGCACCTGGGTGCTGATTTCTCGTCGTTCGGAACATCCCCGTATTGCTCGAACACCCGTATTGCTCGAATCCTACTTCAGCGGTACCGCCGACTTCCAGAACTGCCAGCTTTGCTACCGATCGAGTTAGCACTCCTGCAGTAGCTGTCATAACTTCCGCATTGCGTACACGGCCGTCACGTCCCGGAAACACACGAAGCACTCGTCCTCGCTGCCAGCCATTTCGGATTCGGTCTTCCACGACAACTACCAAATCGCCAACTTGAACAGGCTTGCACTCCACAAACCATTTCGTGCGCTTGGTGATTGTTGGCAGATACTCCTTGATCCAGCGACTCCAAAACCTATCCAACAGTTGTTTGCATAGATTCCAATTACACCGTGCCACTGCTCTCTCGTCAATTGGCTCTCTAGCCGGCTGATTTACTCCGCTGGTGCTGAGCATCAAAAAACAGTTCGGAGTTAGTGCTTCTTGCTCCTCAGAATCGATTGGCAGGTACGTTAGTGGTCTCGTGTTAACTATTGATTCAGCCTCGATCAAGACCGTTCGAAGAGTTTCGTCGTCAGGTTTTCCCCCCGCGTACAGTGATGCCAAAGCGTTCTTGACCGACCGGACCATGCGTTCCCAAGACCCCCCCATGTGCGGCGTGGAGGCAGGATTGAAACGCCACTGTGAGGTCGCCGTTGATTTTGCACAGCTCCTCCTTTAAATCACGACTAGCGCCTACGAAATTTGTTAGCCTATCGCTGAAGATCTCTCGTGGAGCACCTCTCCTAATCGCCATCTTGCAAGACTCGGTGGTTAGGTTGTACACCACTTCGAGATGCACTGCGCGTGTGGTGGCATAGTGCAAACCATCGTTTCACCTCGCTGCGTCCCTGTTTAACAGGCATTGGTCCAAAGTAGTCTACGCCCACGTAGGTGAATGGCCGAACGAAGGGAACCGTCCTTGCTTGCGGTTATAGAGCAATACGTGGAAGTTGTAGGGTCGCTTTGTAGATTTTGCACCATTGACAATGCTTTCCGGTTTGCTTGAAGGCAACTCTCATTTGTCACACGTGAAACTTTTGCCGCATCTCGTTTACCGCCGTTTCTGCATTGCAGTGCTTGTACTGGCGATGATACCAATTGAGGAGAAGCTTCGTTCCAACGTGGTCTTTGGGTAGAATATCGGGAAACTTGAAGTCAAATGACACCTCTTGAGCATTCGAAATTCTTCCGTCCATCCGAATGACATCCTGTTCGTCCAAAAAAGGCGAAAGTTTTAAGATTTTGCTGGATTTATTGATCTTTACCTGTTCTTCAACGGAAAGCTCTCGGTTTCTCTTAAGCGTTATAAATTCATCTCCAAATGCCTCTTGCTGGATGATCTTGAAAATCATTGTTTCCGCCTTCAGTAGTTCGGCTCGACTCAGCCACTCCGTTTTTCCAGATGCTTGCTTCTTAATTCTGCAGCGAAGGATGTCGATGAATCTAAGCAGGTAAGCTACAGCACGGACAAGGCGCTCCCATTTCGAGAATCTTAAAAACTTCACCGGTTGTTCTTTGACGATGGTCTGATGAAGATGTAGCGGGCGAAGCTCTTCGACCGTCTCCGTTTCCTTTGTTGCTTGCTTAGGCCATTGATCAGGGTCTTGACTGAGAAATCTTGGAGCTTGAAACCAGCGGCTGTCGGTGGTAATTTCCGGGCCTTTGCCCCACTTCGTAGCTTCGTCGGCAACGTTTAAACGGGATGGCACCAAACGCCATTCGTCGACCTGCGTCAGATCGTGAATTTCGGTCAGCCTGAACGCAACGAATTGCCGGTATTTTCTGAGGTCAGACCGCAGCCAGGAAAGAAACGTACAAGAATCACTCCAGAACACTTTACGTTTGATAGGAATCGTGTGATTCTCAATAACGGATTTGGACAACCTTGCTCCTAGGACGGCTGCAGATAGTTCTAGCCTAGGGGATTGACAATAGCTTCAAGGGCGCCACCTTAGTCTTCGCCGACACCAGAGAACAGCGAACTCTTAAACCTTCGACGATCCGAAAATATGCCACCGCTGCAAATGCTTCCTCGGAAGCGTCAACGAAAATGTGCAGCTCCAAGGAACGATAATCATCAGGGACGTAGCCTGGGAAGTAGCATCGTGGGATTTCCACGTGATTCAACTGCTCCAACAACTGGATCCATCGCCTCCACTGTTCGAGAAGTGTGCCAGATATACGCGCATCCCAACTAAGTCCAGACCGCCAGATATGCTGTACAAGCACCTTGCCATGGATGACGAAAACAGCTACTAGACCGATAGGATCGAAGATGCTCATTACGACTCTGAAGACTTCCCTCTTCGTTGGAATTGCGTCGTCCAGTAGAAGCGGTTGTATTTCCCCTCTGAACACGCCTTCAAAGACGAAAACATCACGTTCGGGCTTCCAGATCATGCCAAGGACGCGTTCGTGGGTAGTTGATCTATCGACCAAATATTTTCTGCACGATTCCGTTCGCTGTTCCCCGACCCGTGTTAGAACGTTACACGAATTCGACAACCAATGTCGAATGGTAAATCCGCCGTTATAGTGTATAAACTTCACCTGTTCTGCCAGCTCAACAGCTTCCTGCTCCGTGTGCACACTGCACAGAAAATCGTCCTCATAATGATTTTTTGTTATCGCTTCAGCCGCTCTGGGATACTGTTCGGAAAATTCTTCGGAATTCCGATTTTTAACGAACTGAGCTGCGGAAGGCGAACAAGTTGAGCCAAAAGTTGCAACGTCCATCACAAACACATCGAAAGGCTTAGACGGATCGTCGCGCCATAGGAACAACTGAGCAGATCGGTCTTCTTTTTGGATGAGGATTTGATGGAACATTTCGGCGATATCGGCGCTGATGGCCACCTCGAATTGACGAAACGAGCTCAAGACTGCTAAAAGGGGTGCGAGAAAGTCCGGGCCGGCCAGAAGAGCCGAATTTAATGATTGACCTTGCACCTTAGCAACAGCATCCCACACTAAACGTATTTTGTTTGGCTTCCTCGGGTTCGTAACAACGTTCAACGGCAGAAACCAGGTTCGTTTAGGATCAAAACTGGCAAATTCTATCACGAGTGGCCTTGTGAGTGTACCCTTTAGCTTGGTACTCGGTCATCTGAACCTTTACTTTCTCGTACAAGTCGTGGTTTGATGCTAAACGACGTTCTAGACAGCGAAATCTCTTTTCTGCCATAGGTCTGCTGTTTGGAAATTCCACTTTATCGTATTTCCATAAAAGGCCTGTTTGAAATCTTCCTGAAGCCGTCCGTACAGTAGTGGTTTCGAGAATTTTCCTAGCGCGTCGATCTTCGTCACTCTCCGTCGCAGAAACCAGAAATTGGTACACTTTCCAATGCAAAAAACTCTTTCACTAGATCGTGAAGCTCTTGGTCGGGTGAACGTACCGAAATGTGGAACAGTTGATCGATTGTGTTATTTGTTTCAGTGGATGTGCTCCCATAGACCGCCCAACCCAGCCTACTTTTAGCGCCGATTGGGCTTCCTTTAGCTCCTTCTCTGCATTTCTTTGTTGCCATCACGGAAGCGTTGTCCAAACCGATCAAGATTGTTGGTACAGCATTCTCGTAGCTGTGTACTGGCAAGCCTTGCAAATGCGCAAATTGCTTGCAAAGTTCACGATAGTTCAAAGACTGAACTGGAAGGTTCAAATTTTTAACGGTATGCACTTCCTTCAGATCGTGTAGGGTATCATTTGTGGCTCCCGAAATCTGCAACTTGATCAGCTGGGACTCATCCTCTACTCGTTCAATACCACTTGTCCACTGTAAGCAGAGTGGGTGAACATCACCCGTCACACCGAGTTCCTTAGCCACCTTCGATTCCACTAGCGTCCTTGATGAACCATCGTCGAGAAAGGCAAATGTTTGAATTGTTTTCCATTTCCGTGAAGGGACACTGGAACTATCCGGAACAAAACGGTTTTGTTTGAACTGGCGATGAATGGTCAAGGTGCTTGTGGTTTCGCATATTCAGTCGCTCGTTGTAACTGTGGATTTCCGGGATGTAGAAGCTTGTGATGTCGATCCTCGCATCCGCCCTCTCCACAGCAGCTCGCTTTACAAGGGAATTTTCCATGCAGAACCCAGGCAGCGACGACACAGGGACCGCTCTTGAACAAGTTTCCATCGATCACCGAGGGTCATCTTGCGAAAGGTGTGACATTCTTTTATCTTATGGCCATCCTTCTGGCAGGCTGCACAGGGTTTTGGTTTATACGCCTTGCTTTCGACGGTAACAACTTTTTCCTCCTCTTTTACCTCTGCAGCGTGTGTATGCACGTACATCTTCTCCTTGGTCTTCGATTTGTCGTGTCTGCTACGATGCCCATCCGTTTCATTCAAAAGGTAACTTCACTGGCGGCTTGTACGATCTGATCCATGTAGCCCCCAAAGGTGGTTAGGTCGACGTGGATATGTTGACGCTTGAAGAGAGACCAGTTCAGCTTGAGAGTTGCTGGAAGCTTGGTCACCAATTCTTGAAGCAATAAGGGGTTCGAAAGATGATCATGTAGACCTGCCGCTTGAAGATGACTACAAAGATTTTTACACGCTAGACCGAAGCTGATGAGACTCTCCAGATGTTCTGGTTTTGGACTTGGTGTGTCCCGAACCTTAGTGAGCAACGAGTTGATAATTTGCTCAGGACGTCCATATAGCATTTTAATGTATCGATGATCAATGGTACGGATGACGGATGCATAAGATGACTACGAACCGATTCCAACGCATTGCCTTTCAGGCAACGCTGTAGTCGCATTAGGTTTTCCCTTCAGAATAACCACACATTTCCGACGAGTTTTGGTAGCAGCTCAGGAACAACGGCCAGTCGACTGGATCTCCGGAGAAAGTTGGTAGCTCTCTAGGCACGACATGTCTGGCTGCGAGTTGTTGTGAGTTGGGCCCACCGAATAGCTGCCGCGGAATAACGTCGTGAGCAGAAGATACGGCGACGGATGTGGTGACTGATGTGGGGACCATAGGCGCCATAATGGGGTACATGCGAGAGGAAACTGTATGCACGGAGGAGGTAGAATGAGCTTGTGGTGTACTCATTATCGCCGGAACGAATGGCAGTAGTTGGGGGAGTAAATATGGTCCGGTGGCCGGGGAGGTGTTATATTTATTTGGTCAACGGTTCGAATCGGGAAAGTTGAATTCACCAAACTCATGGCATTCAATTGCGGTGGTGCAGTAGTAGAACGAGAAATGGAGCACGTTTGACTTACCGAACTGGTAACCTTGGCATTACCATCGCTGGACGGAAATTCGTAGGCAACGTGGCGCACTGGCTGTGGCATATTCAACGATGTCGGGATGCATTCGACGACACCACATACTGTCGATGACGCTTTCGGTTCATGTTGACGAATTTGATTCAGGTTTGGATCTGCATCTAGGCCTTGACGGACTGTACCAACCGCCAACTGCTCTTGGAGACTGTCCAAATGTTTTGGAGATCACGCAATTGCTGCATCAAATACTCCGGTGTGCGTGTGGGTGAAATAAAAGAATCCACCGTGGTTGGAAACACATGCTGATTCGTCGAAATTGTTTTGAAGCCGTGTATGGCCCCATCACAGTCAGTCGCATCATACTTTTCAGCAGCTGCTTCGCTCTGAGCCTGAAGATGAGCTAGCCGTCGGTGTGTTGATACGAAAGATGAGATATCTGTTTGCTGGGCGATCGGTGCCGCTTGGGACACCGTGCCGGCACTGATGGAAAAAGGTTGCATGTCCAAAACATTCGATTCGTCTGTGGTGATGACACAATCTGTCACTGGAATCACTGGAACAGCCTTGGGTATAGTGCCAGTCTTGGAATGAGTGCCCACGGGAATAGTTTTTGACCGGTGGTGCTACTCGTAGTCAGGACTATCTGACTCTGTATCCAATCGTGAGTCCTCTGTGAACCGCCATGCGACGATCGATGAGTTTTACTGCTACTACTGCTACCTTCATCCTGCTCAAGCTGGGCTTGCAGGATCTCATACTTTCTGGCGATGAATTCCTTTTCCAGACGTTTTCTTCTTCGAGCCGCTGCAAATCAAGAGAAGCGCGTAAAGCTCGAGAGCTTGATCTCGATGATCGGCTCTTCCTGGAACTTGCAACAGTAGGCGTAATTTGCTGCAAATTGAGGTTACCATCTGTATGATTAATATCATCCAACATCTGCCTTTCCGTCGTTGTTCCAGAGGAAGGATTATTCACGGAATTTGGCATTTTCGCAAGATTTCACTTAGAAATCTAAAAGTTTTGTTGCGACAGCTACGGAAAGTTTAGGACAATCTTATAGCATGACTCGTATTGTACTGTTGCCTGAGTCAGCTTTTTAGCTACTAATTTTATTTCATCAATTAGTGCTAAATTATTACCTCAATATCATTAATTCACTTACATTTCTAGTCCTTAATGTTAGTTTGTCCACTGTCCAACAATTTTAATTAGGAATTTTATTTATTACAGACTAAGTTTTATCAATTCAGTGTTCTTTGTTTCTCGTTAAAGTAAATTCACTTGTCTTTGTCTAGGAAACTAATTTCAACACAATTCCATTGTGTCGCTTGACAGCTTGCTGCTTGTGGATCGTGTGACCCTATCGCACCTGGGTGCTGATTTCTCGTCGTTCCGAGACACACAGGTGACAGCAAAGCCCGATTCTTCGCCTGTCAGTTTCTATAGCGTGGACTGCTATGATTCTATTTTATTGAACTATCAATACACAAAATGTCCGATTTATCTGCAATCATAAAGAAATTGTAGCTTAACCACTAAGCTTAACAAACTTTAAATCACTGAAGAGTTTGTAAGAGATTAACGAGTCATACCCTTTCCAGCTTTGAAACGGATATGGCGTTAGAAGTTAGAAGAAAGGCCGTTTGTTTGAATCCAGCATTTTTAAATATGCACATGAAACGGAAGCCTCGACTACATTCCATCAGTATAATTGTGTTCTTGGATCGCTTTCAAATTAAACCCATTTGATTCCATTCCTTCACTCTGTTTACCATTGCAATTTTGCCCAGCAAGTACGCTCATTTTGGGATTGATCTAAATTACAGAAAATAGGCCATCCAAGCGAACCCGAATCTCAAGCGAACTCGTTCCCGAAGTAAAACCACAGTTCATGCAAACGTTATTAATATTTGATTCCTACTTTAATTCTTTCAGTTTACTCTCGCTCTTAACGCTGTCTCCGGTTGACTTTGGATTTTTCGCCTAGGAGTACTTTTCACTTCTGGCAACTCGGGATGGTGTCTTATGCGATTGTCTTCTGTAAATATGCAAATCTGAGCAAATGCTCGTTTTAGCTCTGCCCGTTCTTCCGGCCAACCTAAGATGAGCAGTTTAAATTTTATCTCCCGGTTCACGTGTACGAGCGATGCTGCGATTATGCCGGGGTTTTTTCTTCTGTTCTTCCAACATATCTTCAGCGAAGGACGACAAGAAAGGTAGTGTGACTGTTCATAGAGTGTAGCTAATTACTAAAGTTAGTAGTCGGGAGGACGTTGAGCTTCTCCGCTGTACAGTTTCTCATAAAACACAATGAATTAATTTGGTTGCGTCGCGAGTCAATTTCACGGGAGAACGTGAACTATTGACACGTCTGTTCTTTGTTTGCAATGCGACTTGTAAAACGTGATACTTGGATAGTGAAAATTGGAATGCTTGAGAAGAATTTCCATACATCAATCACTATAGTCTCAAGCCGACGGCGAAGCAACCGTGATAAATCCATTGTTCAACATGACATTCGGCAGCTAATATGTGCTCAAGTTCACTCTGCAACACATTCGCTTAATCCTGTTCTAAATCTCAGCAGACGCAGACAAAATTGCCACCGTTCCGCTGTCGTGCATTGCCATGACGTCAGACCGGACCTTCGCCGCCACCTACGATACAGTGTTCCTATCGGCGACCTCCTCCCCCAAGCACATGAGCTTTAATTTTATTTATTCTCGCTTTGTTCTAGCTGTCATGAATTATTAGTCGAAGCCGGATGCTCGAAAATGGAAAATTACTACCGTCAGAAGTCAAGTCGTCATGTCGAAATGCCCCGGTTTCTCGCGCTCATCACGAGTGTCACTAGAAACTCCCCCCCCCCTCCCACATAAAGCAAAGGGGATGAAAAATGGCGACGTTTAGCACCCAAACATCCGGAACGAACCAACGAACGGTTTAGGTGGGTGATTCAAGCGTTACACTAACAAAAGCTGGCTTTCTCTGAGCCAGATAATTCCTCTATATATACCTACAATCATCCAGTGGAAGATGATAATCAAAAAAAAGAACAGAAAGCGAGAAAGAGAAGATGGAACGGTACTACTTCACTTTCTATATGTTATCTAACTTTCCATCTTCGAAAAAGAACCTCTTGCGAAGGAACAAACTAATTGGTAAATGAATGGATGTACTGTGGTTAAAAATCGCTTCTGTGTTGATAAGATACGTGTTCTTGATTAAGGTAGTTTTCTTTCTCATTGTCTTTTAATTACTTTCGGGACAAAGTGCGAGAATCTTCAAATAATTTATTCATAAAGATTAACGTTGCTTTAAAAAACTAGACAATTTCAGATGTCAAACAAAACAAGTTTTCATTGACGTTGCTACTGAATCATGATGTTACAAAAATGACTCCTCTCCCTGTCGACTTGTCTGTACAACAGTTGGCCGGAACTTTGGAACTTTGGTAAAGTGCCAAGGCCAGATTCAGTTGGAACACAACATGATCCTTCAGGTGGAATTTCTCAATAAACACGGCAATTTCCGGTACTTTGAGCTGTCGGCCCGTGACCACAAGTGACCATGATCACAGCCACGTTGTGGAAGACATCCTCGATTTCCGGTTCATAGGTGGTCAAATACTTTCGACCGCCTGGCAGCGATCGCATGGACCTCCGGCCAACGGGGAAGTGCGTAGAAGTCGCTTCCGTCACGCAAATCCGTCGGATGACCGGATGCGCTCATCTTTGTTCGGAAGAGCCAGGATCTTATTTGGCCACTTGAATGTCTCGGGTGCTGATGCCAGGGCGCTGGAAAGTTAATTGGAGGGTGTCCCACATCTAATTGCATCACTGATATACGCTGTAGAAATTCACATAGGTATTTTCTCTTGAAAATTTTGGTTAAAAGAAGGTACAGTGCACGATAGAAACACGACCAGTGCGGTTGTGTTGTGGTCTCTCTGCGAGCTTATCTATATTCCAGTAACAACCAAGTGCCTGCTGAGTGCGTCGACCCTATTGTTCACGCGTACGTGATCTCAATCCCATCTGGCGCCATTACTGGCCATGTTGGTTACGCACCGTGTGCTCATCGGACTATTAGCTACAGCGTTTCTATTGTTTCGGTTATCTATTGTCAGGCATTCTGAGTAATCGATCGACTGAGAGTAGAAAAAGCTTGAACCTCTGCTGTAACGAAACGCTGAGGTCAGCTTGCCATATCGTAAAGCTGAAATTAATCAGTTTTTTGCGCTAGTTTCAGTCGAACATAACCTGATTCTGATGGCTTACGATTCTTACCGAGGGGTATCAACGTAGCTGGATCGTTGCTGCGCGAGAGCAGAGCCGGTCGACTGAAACGATGCAAGAATGATCAACGTTTCACGAACCACCGTTTGCCGATGGCGGAGTATGACGGCTGGCGCGAATTTGCGGTCCGGCAATAGACGAAGGGCCGGCACCAGCAGTCAACGAGCTGGCGATAGAGCGACGGACCGCGGAAACTGGATGAATGACCGTCAGCTCGACTGCCAGCAACTCAGCGGTCTTGAGCGACTGAATTGAACCATGTCATCAGGACCGTCCGGAGCGGTGCCGCACAGGATGAACCTGCGTGTGTGCTGCCGTGCCGTTTATGGCCGCTTATCAGGCGACGACACGGCGAAGAGCGCCGCGCAGTCGGCGACGCTCGGCCAGGCAGCTCCGCGAGCAGTGGAGGCGTGGTCGCTGGACGGACCTCTTCTACGCCTTCGCAACCAGGCGGTGCCGTGCTGGCGTTCCTCCCTGGAGAGGTAGCACGACAAAGGCGCCCGTACTTCCCACTGCGAAGCATGGTGTAGGATCGGGTAATGGCCCGGGGCGCGATCTCCCGGCGTCGCGGTCGTCACCCGTCATGCGCAGGCAAAATGAAAGCGTGACTATTCGGGACTGTACACGGGTGACGAGTGCGGCAACTGCCGGACGACATTGCCACTTCTAAGAAGCCATTACTTTGGGCCCAACTGCAATCCGCGTTTCCCGTGACGTCTGAACCATTCTCCCCAGAAGGGGAACGGCGCCTTCCGGATGCCAACGCCATCCATCACAGCGAAGTCCGGCACAGCGGTCGCGAGGATCACGCAAGTCGATTTCGAGTCACACCGGTGAGCGCCGTCTGGCTCGCAGTCGGCCGGACGTCTTCAGACCATTCGCGGTCCGGCAATGGAAGCATAAAGGGCAGCGAAATGTTTTCCCACTTCACCTTACGTCACCTGTGAACTGGGACTCCTGATCGACAGCGGTGTTGCAACGACCTGCGGAACTGGCGTCCAAGGTCACCCAGCTCCATGCGAGGCGGATTGAGCTGCTTCCCGAACGCCTGGACGGAGGCCTCACTCGCCACTGCTTCAGCTCACTCTTCCCTATACTCTCATCAAATTCATTTCTTGCATAGTCCGAACCAAAGCTAAATAAACTGATCCTGTAAAGCCTACGAGGAAGCTGGTTCAGGCTAGCTAATGAATCTTGCAGTTCCACATCTGGAGTAAAATCGTTATTGGCCTACTGCAGGTCCGTCCCAGGCCCATTCCAGCGACTCCAGGAAATGGCTAATGGCCAATTCAGCCTTGATCCATCAGGTCCACGTTCACGTAAAATCATGAAGATAGAGCTGCTGCACAGCATGCTCTGGAAGCAAAATCTTAACTGGCCCCTACTGCAGGTTCTCTGAGAGGTTGATTCCGGTGGTTCGTGAGGGGCCAATTTTTCAAAAGATCCACTTTTCGCTCTATAATAAGCTTTCTGTGGTAAAAAGCAAGAAAAAAAAACAAGAAGAAAAAAAAAAGCCGTGACATAATAGCATGCCTTGAGTAAAATAAAGATCTGACCGCATCCAGGAACCTTCATCAGAACCATGTTTCACGGAAATAGCCCATATCTCTGATCAATTGAAGGCCGATTCGTGCGATCGACCTTTTATTCGGAAATGTCTCTGTTTTCTTCGCGTAAGCCTACTGAAAAAATGTTTGACAACGTCATGTCTGCGCGAAAATTCATCGCAAAGTCAACATGTAAAATAGCCCTCCGGAAACCGGAGCAACTCCGGTAGCCATTGGGCCGTAGTCAATTTTGTTACCAGAGACATAATAATAACATTAATTCTCTGCCGAATGCTCTAACCGAACAATTGAAATCGGAAAATATTTCACGAAGTTACGAGCACTTTGCAAACTCGATCAAAAATTTCTGTCCGTTCTCGATTCGTCCATCCCTGTACAAGGAAAAAACGTGATAATAAGATAATAATGGAGAAACAGAAAGGGCTTCATTTCTTTAGTAGTTGTCTCGTTTCAGGTGCTTCGATGAGGGCACACTGGAACTGTTCAATCCCTTACATGTTTCGTCTTGGGGTCCTTGGGAATGGAGAATGTTCTTATGATAGGTAAGAGACCCTTCCTCCTTCTCTGAAGGGAGGCTCCCCATACAAATAAAAACACTAAATTTCTAGCATTAACTCAAGAACGAATCTGGGCCACTGAAACCGTACTTGGCATGCGGGGTTTCTGGAGGCGAAATCTTGTCATATGATTTGAGACCTCTCCTCTCCTCTAGTGAAGGGGGGAAGGAGGCTCTCATACAAACTGAACTAAATCTGGCATTGCCGGTTTGAAAGGCAAGATTCTTTTCTATGGTGGTCTCGAGACCCTTCTCTCTGGACTCTGGGGGAGGTGCTCTTATTACAAATGAAACAGAAATTTCAGCCAAAACACGAGAATTATCCGAGCAACCCGAAACACAAAATGTACCTTCGGATAGGCAGCATGTTTCTGATAGAAGATAGAGCTCCTACTTCTCCAAGAATGGGAGATGTCTCAGTTACATTCTTAGTGCTACATTATGCAGAAGTTAAGTGCTACAGATGATACGAGAGAAAACTCACTGTTCAACCCGACTAGGACATACGGCAGTAGCTCTGAAGATAAATTCAGTGCTATAACATGCTTCAACACAGAAAATAGCCATCCGAGGATTGTAAATGTAAAACACACACCTACGTCGACTCTGCAGAAATAACACACATTCAGCAAACGAAAATATTATCATCAACAACTCGCGAAAAAATCATAAACGCATGCCAGCGCTTTTAAATTTCTTTGTTTCATTTGGTTCAGCTTGCATGAAATAAAATGATAAACTCCCAGATTAAAACCTAACTCGGGCGATACTGCAAAAATCATCACTTATCTAAAAACACCACTGAAGAGAGTATCACACCAGGGCAATTGTGCCTAATATGCAACAATGATCAATATTATTAACTCCGTTTAGGTATTGAGTTATGGTGCCATCTTACTCTGGCTACACTTGCTGCCATTAAGGTTTAATAGCCATCTGGCAGTATGTGCACATAAAAGTTCCAACTTACTTATAAAGTCAGAAATCTCGAGGGATATGAATAAATGCCGGTCTATACAAATTGGGTCTTGACATTGATGCAAGTCTGTCCTATTTGATATTTGCTATAAATTTGTTTACGCGATTTTACTGATTTTCATCAGTGCTGCCAGCGTATCTGTCATTCAAACAAATAATTTCACAAATTTAATCTGCTAAGAAATTTAAATGTAGACGAGGGTTGTAAGTCGGCATCGTATCTTAATTGCTCTACACAGATTGTGCTCTTTTAGTCAGGTGATAAGATATTCGTATGAAAAATATCACTAACTGAAATCTCAGATTATTTCCTTTATCTTGGGGCCATTGCTAAATAACAACGTTTTACTACGCTTTATAACAGGCCATACTTTAGAATCCCTGTAAGCTATAGGCTCCATACTGGGTTCTATGATTATCATGTTAAATCATTGTTATTTGTTTAATGTGACGGTTAGTTTATACGTGACTATTTTCTGCACATTTTGATGTATTATTCGGTTTTAATTTCGGCAAATTTAGATCATTCGAAGATCGCGTAGATACCGGTTCAGTTAAATTCAGGTAGTCGTGGCGTTCAAAGTAAAGGAAATCGGGGGAATAACTATAAGCTGACACATTGTTCACTGTTTTCGGACAATTGATTATCGCCGAATTAATGACATTTTGGGTACACAGGCCGAAGGAGCCAGGCTTGAGACATATCCTTTACTTATATTCATTCAGCGGAAGAAACAGTTTACATGTTTAAATCTCACCCGATATAATACAGATTTATTAAGATATAGATGAAGAATACGGGCGTTCCTTGTTTGGATTTGCACCCTGTCGAGTACAGACCTGTCACCCCATAGCTTTGCTGCATCAAGACGCCAGAAAGCGTTCAGACTCGGCTCTGTTCTATTGCCCCATTTATCTGGTAATTCCGCCTCAGCTATCTCTTCTATGCAAGTGCGTGTGCCTTGCGCATTCTGATTGCCATTTATAAATAATACGAAAGATCTAACCTGTGTTTGATTTATACATGAAGTATTATCTCGATGAAGATGATGATACAAATAGCGGCGCATGCCTTGTATATGCCATTCTCGAGATCGTAGTTACTACATACGTACCAAGCTGTCGGCGCGAATCTTCGATGGACTGGCAACCGGCATGCACACCTGAAGGGTGGCGACTTCCGGATGGCCGCGATGCGCTGCAACACACAATTTCGCGGCGTACGCGATTTCATTCCAGCCTGACGTAACTCATTTAGTGATATTGTGCCATTCAAGTGTAAAGAACGCATCTATATTAATCCAGCCTTTTCACTCTCTGGTCTTAATGCGGCGAATAGTTACACAGACCCGGTTAAGTAGTTATTGTGTGTTTTATTGTGTCATTGCCTTTTGTTAGAAACACTTTATCATATTCTCAGCTAAGAACTTTTATGGTTAGTTTCATTCCATACAATTTTACAGAAAAAATCTCAAATATCATGGATTTCTCTAGATAATTACTGATTGAATATTAGTTTAGTCGGTTGAATTAGGGCTATTTATAACAATATTTCTGATAAAAAGAGATTCACAAATCTCGATTGGCTAGTAACTGCAAATTAATAATCTTCACTAGATTTCGAACTAACACCAATGCGTCAATCAGCTCCAGAGTTGAACTTGAAGACGGCCTACATCCAATACATAACGGGGGAATCCCATATACATTAGAGTAACGGGATGCACACACCTAGCCTCTTCATCTGACGATACTTCAAATGTCATTAATGTAGCAATAATCAACAAATCATGGTGCTTTAGGATGACCGATAATCCAAAAGCACTGAGACAATATTAATCAACTTATAGCTGTTCCATCATGTAATTTCGATTTCTGAACTTTGGGGCATCATGAGTTCATCTGGCCAGGGCTGAACAGATGATTCATTACGATTCAAGGATCTAAATTTGGTTTAATTCGAAGACCGATAAGGCAAGTAATTTGATGCAGAAATAGCTGCAGTTGCAACTACCTATTCTATAGCTAAGGATAAATTGAAAAACTGATATCTTATTCATACAAATTGATCCTTTACGAGGTTAAATCCTGAACATAATAAGACTGATGAAATTTGCCAGTTTCACGAATTTCGAACTTTGATCGAATGCCTTCATCAAGTTCCGGACAAGTGTTGCATACGCATTTTGACGCTTGACAAATTTTGAACTCCCGCATGTACCGCCAGCTGCTCCATAGTCTCTTGAAGACCACTTCACGATCGCTCCAGTAACGTTCGATGGGCCGAGGCCGAGGGCATCGGATTGATATCTCCAACGAAATCTCATACTTTTCAGCAAGCCACTGGAGATGGCCTTTGGCATAGTGAGCCGACGCTAAATCCGGCCAAAACAGCGGAGGCAGCACTACGCTCTTATATAAAGGTAACAGTCTTCTCTGAGCACAGGACTTTCGCATTTCATAGTTCCGGCAGCGTGAAAATGGCTGACTTCAAACCACAGGAACATATTGCTTCGCACAGTGACTGCGACCGAATTTCTTCCACTCGATCGGTTCAATACGTCACATATCCTCCAACGGCGGCAGCAGCACAGGAGTTCCGAAGCGCCTTGATCCCTACATAGGTTCATCGTCCATCAAAGCGTCACGTATCCGACGCAGTAATAGATTCCGGCCTTGTACAGCCTGCGCTTCCGTTCAGAGAATTCCTGATCTCTGCTTCCGTAGATTTCAGGGTGGTTCAACTCGAGGTGCTGGTTCGGTCCCGACATTCTCGTTCCCGTCTTTTGGTCAAATCACATTGACATTGATTTGCAGCCCTCATGATCAGAGATACCACTTTCTAGCTGCCCAGTTGTCGCTGATGTTTTCGCTCTTCCCGGTAGCTCATCCAGAGTAGTACCCCAAACTTACACGATGGTTTTAACACCGCATGATGTATCTCCAAATTGCTTCGCCAATTTTTCGCATTAGTAATACGTTCAGAACTCCAATTTTCACTTCCTAGTGACTGTCGGCTTTCTTTTGTTTACTTGTCAACTGCGTTTCAAAATGACGCGAATTGAAAAGGAAGTGAAAATTAAGGTTCTGGACACATGGCTAAGTGAGAAGGGTATTACTATGCGAAAATTGGCGAAGCGGTTTGGAATTCATCATGCGAGTGTTAAAACCATCATTAATAAGTTTGGGGAACACTATTCTTTGGATGAGCTACCAGGAAGAGGCAGAAAACCAGGTTCTTCCAACCCGAAACTGGAGCAGAAAGTGGTATCTCTAATCATGAAGAACAAATCAATGTCAATACGTGATTTGGCCAAAAAAGCAGGAACGAGTGTCGGAATGATCCAGCGTATCAAGAGGCGAAACCACCTGAAGACCTACAAGAAGCAGAAAATCTCGAAACAAAGTGCAGAACAGAAGAAGCGAGGAGCAACAAGCAGCGTCTTTTGCTGCGTCCGGATGCATGCGTTTTGATGGACGATGAGACCTATGTAAAGGAGGACAAAAAACCCTTCCAGGTCCACAATACTTTACTGCCGTCGTTGAGGAGGATGTGAGCGATGCGGACAGGTCGATTCAAGTGGAGAAATTCGGTCGAAAGGTACTGGTACGGCAAGCAATATGTTCCTGTGGTTTGAAGTCAACCATTTTTCACACTACCGGAACTGTAAATGCGGAAATCTATCGATCTGAGTGTCTCCAGAAGAGATTGTTGCCTTTATATAAGAAGCATAGTACACCTCCACTGTTTTGGCCAGATTTAGCGTCGGCTCACTATGCCAAAACCACTCTCAATTGGCTTGCGGAAAAGGGTATAGATTTCGTTGAGAAAAATATCAATCCACCAAATTGCCCTCAGCTTCGACCCATCGAACGTTACTGGGCAATCGTGAAGAGGGTCTTCAAGAAGACTGGTAAGGCAGCTGGGAACATGCAGGAGTTCAAAAAAATTTGGGCTCAAGCGTCCAAAAAATGCGATGCAACACTTGTCCGGAACTTGATGAAGAGCATTCGATCCAAAGTTCGAAAATTCGTGAAGGAATAACTTAAATTTCATCCGGTCTTCATTATGTTCAAGTTTAACCTCGTACAATAAAGGATCAATTTTTTGTGTGAATAAAATATCGGTTTTCAATTTTCGATACACTCCTTAGCTATAGGAATAGGTAGTTTTTAACTTGCAACTATTTTCTGCACATCCAGACTGCATTACTTGCCTTATCGATTCAATTAAGCCAAATTTAGATCACTTGAAGATCATGTAGATCATCTGTTCAGCCTAACCAGTGAACTCATGATGCCCCCAAAGTTCAAGAAATCGAAAATTACGCGGAAGTGAACAACTATAAGTTGATTAATATTGTCTCAATTGCTTTGGATTACATCGGTCATCCTAAAAGCACCATGATTTTGTTGATTATTGCTACATTAATGACACATTTGGTACATAGGCCGAATGAAGGAGCTAGGTTAATATTACATCCCGTTACTCTAATATAATCAGGGATTCCCCCGTTGCGTAATATGTTAAGATGTAGGCCATCTTCAATTACAGTTCTTTCTAGATTTGATTGACGCATTGGTTGGAATTAGTTCCGAAATCTAGTGGAAAGTTATTAGTTTGCAGTTACTAGCCAATCGAAAAGTTTTAGTGAATCCTCTTTTATCAAGGAAACCATTGTTATAAGTAAGCCTAATTCAACCGACTAAATTTGTATTCCAGTATCGTGAAATTGTCTAGAGAAATCCATGGTGTTTGAGCCCAATGAGTTTTTTTTTCTGTAAATTGTATGGAATGAAGCCTAACCACAAAAAAAAGTTCTTAGCTGAATATGATAAAGTGTTTCCTAACAAAAACCAGTGACACAATAAAACACAAATAACTCTGCTCGAGGTTCTGGTAACTATTCGCCACATTAAAGACCAAAGTGAAAAAAACGAGATTGTAATATAGTGCGTTCTTTTTTACTTGAATGGCCTAATATCCTTTAAGCGAAGGGTTACGTCCAGGTAGATGTAGGAAATCGCGTACGCCGCGAAAGGTAAGTAATATTCCACAGCGCATCACGGGCCATCGGAAGTCGCCACTCTTCCGAGGTGTGCATACCGGTTGCCAATGACCGGATCCATCCCGAATTCGGCCTCGACAGCATTCGAACGAACACGTGTGGTGGCTACGGTCTCGAGGAAATAAACGCCATATACAAAACATGCACCACTGACAGCATCATCATCTTCATCGAGATGTACTTCATGGCTGCAGAATACCAAGAAGCACAAGATTAGATCTTTCCGTATTATTTATAAATAGCAATCCAGAATGCACCAAGGCACACACACACATAGAACAAAGATAACTGAGCGAGAATACGAATAAATGGGGCAATAAGAACGAAACCGAGTCTGGACATCTTTTTCTGGCATCTTGTTGGGATGCAACTGTCAAAGCGAGCAAAAGCTATGGAATTTGACAGGTCTATACTCGACAGAATTGCAAATCAAAACAAAGGGAACGCCAGTGCCATTCTTCATCTATATCTTAATAAATCTATTATTATATCAGATTGAGTTTAAACATGTAAACATTTTCTTCCGCTGAATGAGATATAGGGTAAGGGGATGTAATGTAAGCCTAGCTCCTTGATTCGGCCTGTGTACCAAAATGTCATTAATTCGGCGATAATCAACGAAGTCATGTTGCTATTAGAATGACCGATGTGATCCGAAGCAATTGAGACAATATTATTCAACTTATAGTTGTTCACTTCCGCGTAGTTTTTGATTTCCTTTACTTTTAAGACACCACGACTTACCTGGTTAAGCTGAACCGATTATCTACACGATCTTCGAATGATCTAAATTTGCCGAAATTGAACCTATAAACCGAATAATGCAGCCAAAATGTACAGAAAATAGTCACACATTATAAACTAACAGGTCACATTGGTAAAATAACAATGATTTAACATGATAATCATAGAACCAATTATGAGAACCTATATTTTACAAGGTTCACAAGTATGGCCTGTTATATAAAAAGCGTAGTAAAAACGTTGTTATTTGTAATATTTAAAATAAAAATGTCTGAGTTTCGGTTGAATGTTTTTCATACAGCTCATCTTATCACAAACTAAAGAAACACAATCTGTGTAGAGCGAATTAAAATGTTTTGATTGCCGACTGGCCACTAAATTACATTTAAAAATCACTTAAGGGTTTCTTAGCAGTTTAAGTATAGTTTGATTTGTGAAATTGTTTGTTGAATAGAGCGAATACAGCTGGCAACGCCTTTAATCGAAAAATCAGTAAAAAATCGCACGTAGACAAAATTTATAACAAATCTATCAAATAGGACGAACTTGCATCAATGATAAGACCCAATTTGGTACCCATAGACCGACATTACATTCATATCCCTCGAAAGTTTCTGACTTTATAAAATAAGATGTGGAACTTTTTGTGATACATACTACCAGATGGCTTATTAAACATATCTTAGCAAGTGTATAGCCAGGTAAAAGATGCTTCCTGCTCAAATACCTCATGAGTTAATAATAAAAAATGTAATCGATTGTTGCATATTAGGCCCCTAGTATACCCTAGTTATTGATACTCTCTTCAGTGGTGTTTTAGATATGATGATTTTGCAATATCGCCCAGTTAAAATTTTAATCTAGAGTTTATCATTTTATTTCATACAAGCTGAACCAAATAAATAAAAATTTAAAAGCACTGGCGCTTTTATGATTTTTTCATGAGTTTTGTTGATATATTTTCGTTTGCTAATGTGTGTTATTTCTGCAAAATAAAACGTAGGTGTGTGTTTTACATTTAATCCTCGGATGGCTATTTTTCTGTGTTGAAGCATGTTATAGACAATTTATCTTCAAACTACACCGTGTCCTGTCAGTTTGAACGTAGTTTTCTCGTTCATAATCTGAGATTAACTTCTTGTGCATAATGTAGCACTAAGAATAACTGAAACATCCCCCATTCTTGAATAAGAAGGGGGTTCTATCTTCTATCAGAACATGCTGCCTATCCGAAAAATACACATTTTGTGTTTCGGTTGCCTGGATAATTCTCATGTTTGGTTGAAATTTCTGTTTCATTTGTATAAGAGCACCTCCCCCAGAGTCAAAGAAGGGGTCTCGAACCACCATAGAAAAAAAATCTTGCCTTCAAAAACCCCAACATGCCAAATTTAGTTCAATTTGTATGAGAGCCTCCTTCCCCCTTCTAGAGAAGAGAGGGGTCTCAAATCACTATAGAAAAAAATTTCGCCTCCCGGAAACCCCACATGCCAAATTTGGTTTCAATAACTTGATTCGTTCTTGAGTTATGCAGAAATTTGTGTTTTATTTGTATGGGAGTCTCCCCTTTCAGAGAAGGGAAGGGTCTCTTACCTATCATAAGAACATTCTCCATTCCCAAAAACCCCAAGACGAAACATGTGGTAAGGGATTGAACAGTTCCGAATGTGCCCCATCAACACCTGAAACGAATAACTACTAAAGAAATAAGCCTTTTGTTTCTCCATTATTATCTTATTATCACGTTTTTTCCTTGTACAGGGGATAGACAAAATGATCGGGACAGGCAAATTTTTGATCAAGTTTGCAGTGCTCTAACTTCATGAAATATTTTCCGATTTCAATTGTTCAAGAAGCATTCGACGGGAAATTTAATGTTATTTTATGTCTCGGTAACAAAATTGACCATGGTCACCGGATACCGGAGTTGTTCCGGGTTTCTGGAGGGGCTATTTTACATGTTGACTTTGCGATGAATTTTCGTACAAGATGACGTTGTCAAACATTTTTTTTCAGTAAACACACGAAAAAACGAAACATTTCCGAATAAAAGGTCGATCACATGAATCGGCCTTAAATTGACCGAGATATGGCCATTTCCGTGAAACAGGTTCTGATGAAGGTTCCTGGATGCGGTCAGATCTTTATTTTACTCAAAACATGCTATGTCACAGCTTTTTTTCTTGTTTTTTACCACAAAGCTTATTATAAACGAAAAGTGGATCTTTGGCAATATTGGCCCCTCCCGGAACCACCGGAACAACCCCAGGGGAACCTGTAGTAGGGGCCAATTAAGATTTTACTCCAGAGCATGCTGTACAGCAGCTCTATCTTCATGATTTTTCGTAAACATGGTTTCGATGGACTTGGGAAGGCCATTGGCCACATTAGCCATTTCCTGGATCGCTGGAATGGCCCTCGGGAGGACCTGTAGCAGGGGCCAATAACGATTTTACTCCAAAATGTGAACTATAAGATTCATTAGCTAGCCTGAACCAGCTTCCTGGTAGCTTTAAGGATCAATTTATTTAGCTTTGGTTCGGATATGCAAGAAATAATTTGATGAAGTATAGGGAAGAGTGGGTTTTATTAGTAGCGAGTGAGTCCTCCGTCCGCATCAAGAACGGCTTCAATCCGCCTTGAGATGGAGCTGTAGAGGTTTTGGATCACGTCTGCAGGTATTTTATACCACTTGTCGATCAAAGTTTTCTCCAGTTCCTTCAAAGACGTAGGTGGTAGGAAAACATTTCGCACCCTTGCTTCCAATGTTGACCACAATGGTTCAATAATATTAATGTCCGGTGACTGAGCAGGCCACTCAAGGTGATCGAAATCACTTGCGTGATCCTCATACCACTTCTTAATGGACTTCGCTGTGTGGATGGGAGCGTTATCATCCAGGAAGATGCCGTTCCCTTCTGGGAAAATGGTTCGCATCATGGGAAGCACCTAGTTGAAATTTAAAAATAATAACTCTTTGTAGTGTACATATGTCACCAACAGTTGAAATACCTGCTCATCCAATATAGTCCTGTAGTGGTCAGCCTTCATTTTGCCTTTTACAGCGACAATTGGACCAACGCCATGCCGGGAAATCGCGCCCCAGACCATTACCGATCCCCCACCATGCTTCACAGTGGGAAGCAGGCAATCTTTGTCGTACTCCTCTCCAGGAGAACGCCATACGTACACCCGCCCGGTTGTTGGGAAGAGCGTGAAAGAGGATTCATCTGAATAGACTACATTCCTCCACTGGGTTTCTGGCCAAGCGGCATAGAGCTTACACCAGCGCTTCCTCTTCGCTGCATTCGCTGGCCTTATAAGCGGCTTGGCAATTGCTGCCCGCCCACGCAGGTTCATCCTGTGCAGCTCCCTCCGGACAGTCCTTGTTGATACAGGTTCTTCAATTGAGTCGCTCAAGACTGCTGTTGCTTTAAAAGCCGAAATCCTTCTATCCGCCTTAACAATCCGTGTCAACGCCCGTTCTTGTCGACTACCAAGCTTTCGTCTTCGTCCATTACTTTTAACGGGTGAAATTTTTCCAGCCTCATACTCCGCCATGATTCGACAAACGGTGGTTTTTGAAACGCCGACTATTTTGCACGTTTCGGCAATCGAAGCTCCTGCCTCTCGCGCACCAACGATCCGGCCACGTTGAAACTCGGTAAGAATCGTAGCCATCGTGAACTGTGTTATTTCGAAAACTAGCGTAAAAAACTGATAATTTCAGCTTTACGATATGGCAAACTGACCTCAACGCCTTTCTATTAAGAGGTTCAATTTTTCTTTTTCTACTCTCAGTCGATCGATTACTCGCATCGCCGAACAATAGATAACCGAAACAATAGAAACGCGCTATGTCCGATAGCAAAATGATGGGCAACCAAATAACCAATAATAACCAAATGGGATTGAGATCACATCACACGCGGAACAATAGGGAACGTGCACTCAAGGTTACTTGAGTTTGTTACTGGAATATAGATAAGCTCGCAAGAGAGCCACAACACAACCGCACTGGTCGTGTTTCTATCATGCACTGTACACTTCTTTTAACCAAAATTTTCAAGAGAAAATACCTAATGGGTAATTCTCTACAGCGTATTATCAGTGATGCAATTAGATGTGGGACACCCTTTAATTACCACCGTTTCCAGCACCCTGGGTCAGCACGAGACATTCAAGTGGCCAAATACAAGATCCTGGCTCTTCTGAACAAAGATGAGCGCATCCGGCCATCCGACGGATTTGCGTGACGGGAAGGACTTCCCACACACTTCCCCGCTTTTGGCCGGGAGGTCGATGCGACCTGCCAGGCGGTCGAAAAGTATTTGACCACCTATGAACCGGAAATCGAGGATGTCTTCCACAACGTGGCTGTGATCATGGTCACTTGTGGTCACGGGCCGTACAGCTCAAAGTACCGGAAATTGCGGTCTTTATTGAGAAATCCCACCTGAAGGATGATGTTGTGCTCCAGTTGAATCTGGCCTCGGCACGTTACCAAAATTTCAAAGTTCCGGCCAACTGTTGTAAGACAAGTCGACAGGGAGAGGAGTCATTTTTGTAACATCATGAATCAATGTAAGCATCAATGAAAACTTGTTTTGTTTTGACATCTGGAAATTGTCTAGTTTTTTTTAAAGCAAGCGTTAATCTTTATGAATAAATTATTTGAAGATTACTATGCACTTTGTCCCAAAGTAATTAAAAAACAATAGAAAGAAAGTAAAACCCTTAATCAAAATACGTATCTTATCAACACAAGGAAAGGATTTTCCCAACCACAGTACACATCCATTCATTTACCAATTAGTTTGTTCCTTCGCAAGAGGTTCTTTTTCGAAGATGGAAAGTTAGATAACATATAGAAAGTGAAGTAGTACCGTTCCATCTTCTCTTTCTCGCTTTCTGTTTCTTTTTTTTTTTGATTATCATCTTCCACTGGATGATTGTAGGTATATATAGAGGAATTATCTGGCTCAAGAAAGCCAGCTTTTGTTAGTGTAACACTTGAATCACCCACTTAAACCGTTCGTTGGTTCGTTCGGATGTTTGGTGCTAAACGTCGCCATTTTTCATCCCCCCTTTGCTTTATGTCGGAGGGGGGGGGGGAGTTTCTAGTGACACTCGTGATGAGCGCGAGAAACCGGGGCATTTCTGACGATGACAACGACTTCTGACGGTAGTAATTTTCCATTTTCGAGCATCCGGCTTCGACTAATAATTCATGACAGTCAGAACAAAGCGGAGAATAAATAAAATTAAAGCTCATGTGCTTAGGGAGGAGGAGGTCGCCGATAGGAACACTGTATCGTAGGTGGCGGCGAAAGTCCGGTCTGACGTCATGGCAATGCACTGACAGCGGAACGGTGGCAATTTTGTCTGCGTCTGCTGAGATTTAGAACAGGATTAAGCGAATGTGTTGCAGAGTGAGAACTTGAGCACATATTAGCTGCCGGAGCTGTCATGTTGAACAATGGATTTATCACGGTTGCTTTCGCTCGTGGCTTGAGACTATAGTGATTGATGTATAAGATTCGAAATTCTTCTCAAGCATTCCAATTTTCATTATCCAAGTATCACGTTTTACAAGTCGCATTGCAAACAAAGAACAGACGTGTCAATAGTTCACGTTCTCCCGTGAAATTGACTCGCGACGCAACCAAATTAATTCATTATGTTTTATGAAAACTGTACAGCGGAGAAGCTCAACGTCCTCCCGACTACTAACTTTAGTAATTAGCTACACTCTATAGACAATTACACTACCTTTTCTTGTCGTCCTTCGCTGAAGAGATGGTTGGAAGAACAGAAGAAAAAAAACCCCGTACAATCATGATCGCTCGTACACGTGAACCGAGATAAAATTTAAACTGCTCATCTTGGGTTGGCCGGAAGAACGGGCAGAGCTAAAACGAGCATTTGCTCCGAATTTGCATATTTACAGAAGACAATCGCATAAGACACCATCCCGAGTTGCCAGGGGAGTAAAAGTACTCCTAGGCGAAAAATCCAAAGTCAACCGGAGACAGCGTTAAGAGCGAGAGTAAACTTAAAGAATTAAAGTAGGAATCAAATATTTATAAAGTTTGCATGAACTGTGGTTTTTACTGGGAACGAGTTCGCTTGAGATTCGGGTTCGCTTGGATGGCCTATTTTCTGTAATTTAGATCAATCCCAAAATGAGCGTACTTGCTGGGCAAAATTTGCACATGGTAAACAAGTGAAGGAATGGAATCAAATGGGTTTAATTTGAAAGCGATCCAAGAACACAATTATACTGATGGAATGTAGTCGAGGCTTCCGTTTCGTGTACATATTTAAAAATGCTGGATTCAAACAAACGGCCTTTCTTCTAACTTCTAACGCCATACTTCCGTTTCAAAGCTGGAAAGGGTATAACGTTAATCTCTTACAAACTCTTCAGTGATTTAAAGTTTGTTAAGCTTAGTGGTTAAGCTACAATTTCTTTATATTTGCAGATAAATCGAGACATTTTTGTATTGATAGTTCAATAAAATAGAATCATAGCAGTCCACGCTATGAAACTGACAAGTGAAGTTTTTGCTGCTCTGCCTGTTCCGAACTTTGAGAAATCAGCACCCAGGTGCGATAGGGTCACCCGATCCACAAGCAGCAAGCTGTCAAGCGACACAATGGAATTGTGTTGAAATTAGTTACCTAGACAAAGACAAGTGAATTTACTTTAACGAGAAACAAAGAACACTGAATTGATAAAACTTAGTCTGTAATAAATAAAATTCCTAATTAAAATTGTTGGACAGTGGACAAACTAACATTAAGGACTAGAAATGTAAGTGAATTAATGATATTGAGGTAATAATTTAGCACTAATTGATGAAATAAGATTGCAGCTAAAAAGCTGACTCAGGCAACAGTACAATACGAGTCATGCTATAAGATTGTCCTAAACTTTCCGTAGCTGTCGCAACAAAACTTTTTAGATTTCTAAGTGAAATCTTGCGAAAATGCCAAATTCCGTGAATAATTCCTCCTCTGGAACAACGACGGAAAGGCAGATGTTGGATGATATTAATCATACAGATGGTAACCTCAATTTGCAGCAAATTACGCCTACTGTTGCAAGTTCCAGGAAGAGCCGATCATCGAGATCAAGCTCTCGAGCTTTACGCGCTTCTCTTGATTTGCAGCGGCTCGACGAAGAAAAACGTCTGGAAAAGGAATTCATCGCCAGAAAGTATGAGATCCTGCAAGCCCAGCTTGAGCAGGATGAAGGTAGCAGTAGTAGCAGTAAAACTCATCGATCGTCGCATGGCGGTTCACAGAGGACTCACGATTGGATACAGAGTCAGATAGTCCCGACTACGAGTAGCACCACCGGTCAAAAAACTATTCCCGTGGGCACTCATTCCAAGACTGGCACTATACCCAAGGCTGTTCCAGTAATTCCAGTGACAGATTGTGTCATCACCACAGACGAATCGAATGTTTTGGACATGCAACCTTTTTCCATCAGTGCCGGCACGGTGTCCAATGCGGCACCGATCGCCCAGCAAACAGATATCTCATCTTTCGTATCAACACACCGACGGCTAGCCCATCTTCAGGCTCAGAGCGAAGCAGCTGCTGAAAAGTATGATGCGACTGACTGTGATGGGGCCATACACGGCTTCAAAACAATTTCGACGAATCAGCATGTGTTTCCAACCACGGTGGATTCTTTTATTTCACCCACACGCACACCGGAGTCTTTGATGCAGCAATTGCGTGATCTCCCAAAACATTTGGACAGTCTCCAAGAGCAGTTGGCGGTTGGTACAGTCCGTCAAAGCCTAGATGCAGATCCAAACCTGAATCAAATTCGTTAACATGAACCGAAAGCGTCATCGACAGTATGTGGTGTTGTCGAATGCATCCCGACATCGTTGAATATGCCACAGCCAGTGCGCCACGTTGCCTACGAATTTCCGTCCAGCGATGGTAATGCCAAGGTTACCAGTTCGGTAAGTCAAACGTGCTCCATTTCTCGTTCTACTACTGCACCACCGCAATTGAATGCCATGAGTTTGGTGAATTCAACTTTCCCGATTCGAACCGTTGACCAAATAAATATAACACCTCCCCCGGCCACCGGACCATATTTACTCCCCCAACTACTGCCATTCGTTCCGGCGATAATGAGTACACCACAAGCTCATTCTACTCCCCCCTCCGTGCATACAGTTTCCTCTCGCATGTACCCCATTATGGCGCCTATGGTCCCCACATCAGTCACCACATCCGTCGCCGTATCTTCTGCTCACGACGTTATTCCGCGGCAGCTATTCGGTGGGCCCAACTCACAACAACTCGCAGCCAGACATGTCGTGCCTAGAGAGCTACCAACTTTCTCCGGAGATCCAGTCGACTGGCCGTTGTTCCTGAGCTGCTACCAAAACTCGTCGGAAATGTGTGGTTATTCTGAAGGGGAAAACCTAATGCGACTGCAGCGTTGCCTGAAAGGCAATGCGTTGGAATCGGTTCGTAGTCATCTTATGCATCCGTCATCCGTACCATTGATCATCGATACATTAAAAATGCTATTTGGACGTGCTGAGCAAATTATCAACTCGTTGCTCACTAAGGTTCGGGACACACCAAGTCCAAAACCAGAACATCTGGAGAGTCTCATCAGCTTCGGTCTAGCGTGTAAAAATCTTTGTAGTCATCTTCAAGCGGCAGGTCTACATGATCATCTTTCGAACCCCTTATTGCTTCAAGAATTGGTGACCAAACTTCCAACAACTCTCAAGCTGAACTGGTCTCTCTTCAAGCGTCAACATATCCACGTCGACCTAACCACCTTTGGGGGCTACATGGATCAGATCGTACAAGCCGCTAGTGAAGTTACCTTTTTGAATGAAACGGATGGGCATCGTAGCAGACACGACAAATCGAAGACCAAGGAGAAGATGTACGTGCATACACACGCTGCAGAGGTAAAAGAGGAGGAAAAAGTTGTTACCGTCGAAAGCAAGGCGTATAAACCAAAACCCTGTGCAGCCTGCCAGAAGGATGGCCATAAGATAAAAGAATGTCACACCTTTCGCAAGATGACCCTCGGTGATCGATGGAAACTTGTTCAAGAGCGGTCCCTGTGTCGTCGCTGCCTGGGTTCGCATGGAAAATTCCCTTGTAAAGCGAGCTGCTGTGGAGAGGGCGGATGCGAGGATCGACATCACAAGCTTCTACATCCCGGAAATCCACAGTTACAACGAGCGACTGAATATGCGAAAACCACAAGCACCTTGACCATTCATCGCCAGTTCAAACAAACCGTTTTGTTCCGGATAGTTCCAGTGTCCCTTCACGGAAATGGAAAAACAATTCAAACATTTGCCTTTCTCGACTAAATTTACAGTTCCAATTCAATTCATTCACAATCTTGATAGATTCTGTTCGTTCCAGACAGGTTTGAACTATTTATAGAACTTGTAGTTTAGATTACGCTCAACAAATATTCCGTACATCATTTTACAAAATACGAATGAATGAAACCTGATATTTGTAGATATTTGCTTCGTACTACTCCAATTCTTCCATCTGAAGACTGTACTGGAAAAAAAATGAGACACACAAAAATGATCGCTAAAACTTCATTCTTAATGGGATTTTCATCAAAAATTCAGGTAATCAACTTCAACATTCTAATTAGGTTTCTATTTTATCCTCCACATAACCGAATACCCGCAGGTTTGGCAATAGTTGCCCGAGCAAAGGATTATACCAAATCGATAACAAATTTTTATACCAGGTTATCATTGTTTGATCACTGAATATGTTATCATTCAGGCTGAATAAACAGCCAAAGTAATGGAATCACAAAAAAAATACTCGTTGAATATCAGAATAATAGCTTATTTTATTATCACTGCTTGTTAACAAATCCTGTAATGTATGCAAACTTCACTGAAATAGTTTCAAACTTTGTTATCAATTTGAAATCAAACTATCACGCTAAAATCTGAAATTATTCTTTTGACAAAAAGTATAATTTCTTATTCAAATATGCTGGTAATATTTAAAGGTTTGCATTCAATTGTACTCAAAAATTGTATGCTGAAAATGATAACATATGATAACAAAACTAGCCATTGGTGATAGCTAAATTTGTTATGCGGTAACAGCTGAAGTCAAAACGATGTCTGGGATAACATAGGGGTCAATGATAGAAGTCGAGTCGAGCAAAAGTGCACAATACAGAAACCGAGTGAATCTGATCGAGTTGGCAACCGTAATGTTGAAATATTTCAAAATGTCATTGAAATATTACACCATGCAATAATTCAGGAGATCCGTCACCTTAGTTGTCATACTTGACATTCGAAGGATGTGTTAAGTGTTAACAATTTTCACGCTTGTTTTGTCAATAACAATAATGTGTTTGTTATTCTTGAAAACTTGAAAACATTGATCCTCAATGAAATCTGTTTATTTATTTATTGTTATTTAATGAAATGTGTACAATAATCGATCTCATTTCATTGATTTTATCTTGTAGTTCCCTGACCTTTTTCCTGAGCTTCTTCCCTCATTCTTAAGTTTTTCTTTCATTAGGGATTATTGTTTAGAATTTTTGGATGATTTTCTGAACTTTGGTAGAATAGTTTTCGACAATTTGATTTTTGAAAAAACTTCTTTCCTTCACTCCTCTGAACTTTCTTTTTTTTAACTTCTCTCAACATTTCGGGAAATTTTTCTTACTGGTGAATTGACATGCCACAGAAGCTCATTGAATCGATCAATTCGATGAGCAATCAAATCTGTCATACGAGGTGAGATGGAAACCGACGAATTGTAATGTTTATATTAGTTTGTGTCTTTGCTCATAGTATGAGGCGAACGTTTGAGGTGATGGTGGTGTTTACTATATTTTAACATGGCGTTGTGGGCCATGAATATTATAACGGTCATGTGAATGAAGTTTGTATAGGCTGCTTCTTCAGGTATTCAATGATTATCTCTTGAATTTTAGGGAAGTTTTCTCGTGATCCTCTCTGAAACTCCCAGATGAATTTCTGGAAAGTTCCCTCCTGAATTTTTGGCAAGTTTCGTCATAGAATTCTGATAGTATGCTTTTCGATGGCCAAGGAACAAATCGTCACCTTAGAGAAAAGCTACTGTAGATCTCAGGGTGTATGCAAGCTAATAATCATTTATTTAATCTACTATATTACAATTGCCAAATTTATCGGTTGTATCTTAGAAAATCTATAATTTTGAACCTAATTCTATCTCCTAATCCTAGTTTTCCCTAATCTACTATGTACAATTTGTTTTACTTACGTTATTTTGTGTGTAATGTGTCAGTGTGGGGCCCAGATGTATGGTGCGGCCGATCTGCTACTCTCTCATCTTACGTTTCAACACGACTCTGGGGTGAAGTAGGATAATCCACATAATTTTCAGGCGGTGGAGCTCTAGGAAAAGGCGTTATCCTATTCCTAATAAATCCGCAGTGACACGGCTGTCTCACTGCGATCGGAGTACTATTAAAAGATAAATGCAACCACGTGGAACATATTAGGGGACGGCTACTGGCACAGATTCGGGCAAGTTTGGGCGAGAGTGGTAATAATTACCTGGAGTAGACTCCGTTCACAACACGCTTTATTGCACTGCGGATTCACTTTAGGAATACAAATTACACGGTTAGCTTCCTCTCGACAACGTGAACTTCATAGCTAAGGGAACACTTTAGGTGGGAACTGTTGAGGCCTCTGGTTTGCGCAAAAGTGAACGAGTCGCCCAATTAAGGATTGCCAGTAGCCTCCTTGCCGAGCAACTTCTTTATCTCCTCAACGTTGGTAGCACCATACATACGTGTCAGTTGTGCATTGTGTAGGTCTACTGTGGTACAAACCTATGCGTTTTTTTTAACATTTCGAATTCAAATTGGGATATAATTTTATTTAAATTTCAATGTGTATATTTCGTTTGATTTAATGAAAATATTACAAGTTATGAACAAATTTAATACAGTAGATTATTTTATTTATTTTTTTATGAAAATCGGCTTATTTTTGAACTTATTCCATGCTCTTGTATTTTAATATTTACATATATTTATATTTGTAATTGAAACCCAAATCGTTGGTTACAATTCTCAGTAGTCGTTCCTGAATTTCTTGGAAACTCTCTCCTAAAGTTTGGAATAATTTCGTTCAGTCTTTCTGCAAAATCTGACAAGGTAAATCTCTTTTTGAACTTCTTATAGGTCCTATCCTGAACATCGAGGAAAATCTTTTCAAAACTTCGGGGAGTTTTCTTCTGAACTAAATTAACTTGTAATTGGAAAACTAGGAAAATTTCAATTATCACTTCACTTCACAATAAAAAAATAAATATTTTAAACAAATAAATTAATCAATATATGGAAAAAATATGTATAAATACATAAGGAAATAAATAAAAAAATAATCCGTCAAAACATAATAAATATATTTAAAAATTTATGCAAAGTAAATAAAAAACTTTTGAAATTGAGCTATATATAAATTAATTAAATATAATATAAATAAATTAAATTAATCAATCAATGAATCATAAAATATATTTACGTCCAAATGAATGAATAAATAAATAAATAAATATATAAAAAAACATAATCAATAAATAAACATATAAGTCAATTAAGCAAAATATATTTTTTTTTGTCGTGGTCGTAGTCAGTCAAACACCACTTTTGGGTATTTTCGAAACTTCTCCGGAGGTGAGATTCGTGTTGTATATGTAGTTGTAGCCTCTACTGTACATCTGAATGCTGGATTTATAATAATGTTAGTCGATATTGTACAAGCAAACAGTCTACACGTTTTCTGCAGACTATCCGTATCAGATCACAACATGGCGCAGCCGGTAATAAAGTGATGAAAATCAAAAAACAACCAACGCCAACGACCCCGGATAAGCCTAACCTTCGGATTACATTGAAACGACAAAGGGTGCCACATAAAGTTTATTTGGAGAAGTTTGCAGTCGAACAGTATGCACGAATAGCTACATTGCGGCCAATCGGAAGACCTCGCGGAACCGTTTTTTCATCACACCACGAGTCCATCGAAGAGCCTATTAGGATGGATAGTTTCAAGCGACCAGATGCTTTGGATTTATCAGGAAATGTGGCTGAGCATTGGAAAAAGTTTAAGCAGCAGTTGGAATTTTCATGATAGCGATTGGATACGACACAAAACCCGATAAGGTGAAAATTGCAACTCTAATTAACCTGATTGGTGATGATGCGGTCGAAGTGTATAATACGTTTGTGTTTGACGGAGAAGAGGGTAACACGTATGCAAAAGTTGTAGAAAAATTTGATGCCTATTGTAATCCACGAAACAATGAAATATATTCACGTTGGAAGTTCTATTCTCGTTGCCAATCAGAAAATGAACCGTTTGAACATTTTTTGACAGACCTCCGTACGTTGGTGAAAGATTGCAATACTCTGGAACAGGATAAAATGATTCGAGATCGCATTATCTTTGGCTGCCATAGCACTGAGCTGAGGGATAAATTAATTACTAAGGATTGCACAAAGGACGTCACTTTGAATGCGGCAATAGAAGCAGCGAGATTGGATGAGGTGAAGAAAAAACAATTAAAAGTCATCAACCGTGGATCATCGAGGAACAACGTTATGGTGGAAGCGGTTAGCCGAAGTGCGGATCGAAATCACGTGATGCACAATCGTGTGCTGCAGAGAGGAGAACGTCGCAATAGAAATCGCACACAATGCGATTACTGTCTATCGACCCATACGAGAGGAAGGTGTCCGGCGTATGGACAGCAGTGTAGGAGATGTAAAAAAATGCACCACTACGAAAGAGCTTGCCGAAGTAGACCCGTGCAGAATCAAGAGGTTCGTATGGAGAGTCCTGACCGTTCAACGAGATCGAGAGACTGGGGCGATGCTGCCGATGAGTGCGATGACGTAATCGTTAGCTCAATAGTGCGTGACCTACCGTCCCTCAATTTGGTAAATATTAGAAAAGAAAGATGGTATGCCAATTTACAGGTAGAAAATACTGCGTTAAGGTTTAAGTTAGATACAGGATCCGATGTAAATTTTATTCCGTGTGATGTTTTTAACAAAATGGGTATGCATGTTAAATCTAAGCCTTTAATAACTTTTCGTGCATATGGAGGTGTAGCCTATAAACCCAAAGCAATTGTTGAATTGAAGTTCTATCACAATGGGCAAGAACTAATAGACGAATTTTGGATTACAGATGTAAGCAAACAACCGATACTGGGTCTCACAGCATGCGTTCAGCTAGGATTAGTAAAACGTTCTCCCCCTACTATTGATTCCGTTACCTGGGAAAACGCCCATGATCTTGTGATGCAACACCGCAACGTTTTTGAAGGAGTTGGAAAATTTAGTAAACCATGTCATCTTTTTGTGTTGCACTAGCATTGAAAGAGAAGCTCAAAAAGAAGTTGCAGGAGATGGAGTGGTCGCAGATCATCAGCCGAGTAAATACACCGAAAGGTTGGGTTCATCACGTGACGATTGTGGAGAAACCGAATGGAGCAATTAGGGTATGTTTGGACCCTGCGGAGCTGAATGCAGCGTTGAGAAGAGATTTCTATCAAATTCCTACTCTAGATGACTGTGTTATCACGCGGCTTGCATAGGTGTTCAACGGCATCAGGAGCAGTTATTATCATTGTACATGATACCCTTTTGCTCCGATTGCCAACATCATCTAAAAACAGGGATCGACACACGCAAAGTGCTTTGCCAACAGGAGCAGATTATGGATTCAATAAAATCTCAAACGGATGCCAATATTCAAGTAGCTGCTGACCTCAAAGTGCTCAAAAAGCTTAGTACAATAGATGTGTTGTTCGATAATATTGAGGTCCAACTTAAAGAATCGGTGACGAATGTAAACGAAAATACATCGTCGACAGATGAAAACGCTGTGTCGTCAATATCGCGCGATTTCGAGCATATCTCGGTCAATAAGTCCGATGAGCTCGTGGCTATAAAAAACCATTTAACATCGCTGTTAAATATTTCAATGGAAACCACGAGAAGTCGCATTGCAGAGTACGTGAAGGATCTTACGAATGATTTGACCAGAGAACTGAAAAAAATCTGCAATGAAGTCCAGACCTTGAGCGGCGTAACCATTGACATGGCCGCTCATTGTAATCAACACACTGCTAACGCATCTGTTCAAACGCGTGATGCTTTGAATGAAGTAAAAACATAGCCAATACAGTTGGTGATATTTTTAATGAAGTAAAACCGCTTGCTAGTGCAATTAACACTTTGGACAGCAATATTAACGCTGCTCGTTGGGCACCAGCGGTGTCACCCCCAGCCTTATGAACGAATTAAATACAGCTGATCGTGACGCACAGGTAGAAAATGAACTCCAAGAAGGATGGCGCACACTAAGGGTCGAAACGAATTTGGCGCCTCTAACTGGACTGAATATGATTTACGAAGGCAACGTCATGTTCAGCAGCAGAAGGCCAGAGATAAGGCAATAAAGCGAAGGAAAGCAAACAAAAAACAATGGAACAGGAGCACCAATGGTTCCAACAGACATCTTCAACAAGGATTTTCGGTACGTCAGCAAACTAGCTCCAGGAACAATATCAACAACAACATCTGCAGCGGCAACAACACAAATTTCACTAATCGTATCGGTCATCAAAATAGTCACCCAGCAGTTCTTCCAATGGATAGGGATCTACTTGCAGCAGCAAAGGTTGCATTTTCCAGGCCCCCTTCGGTTGAAACCCCGCGTTGGATCGGATTTCAACGTGGTGAGACATTAAACCCATACCCGATGGATCATCAGCTACCGCAACCGCATCCAAGCACATTTACCCCACCGCCTCCAGGAAACTCTTTAACATCGTGCGAAACGTGTGCACAAAGGCATTCATTTTTCGTCCAAATTAACGCTCTCTGCAGAGGAAGTACCCGACGATTTTATGGATTTGACGAGCACTCAACATGAGGAAGAGGAGGTAATTAGTTTAAATAGTTTAGATAGGTCACATAAATTACAGCACGATAACAACATTAAAAGTAAAGAGGTACTAGTGTATTGCCAGAACTTTAATAGGATGAAAAGTGCCGTTAAAGTTAATGAAATTTATAAGCAGGTGGCTGCATGTAGCTTTCCTGTGATTTTAGGAACTGAAACGAGTTGGGACGCTAGCGTTAACAATGAAGAAGTTTTCGGTGATCGATTCAATGTTTTTAGGGATGATCGCGATAAATTTTTATCTAATAAAAATGTGGTGGAGGTGTTCTTGTAGCAGTTAGTGTTGATTATAATTGCGAACAAATTGAATCTTGCAAATGTAAAGAATTCGACCATGTTTGGGTCAAATGTCTTATTGGAGAACAAGTTCATATTTTTGTAGCAGTATATTTTCCTCCAGAATATGCGAGAAAAGATTCGTATGAACTATTTTTAGTATTGCAGGTAATATCATTTCAAAGTTTGAGCCCGAAACAAATGTTCACATATATGGTGATTTTAACCAGAGGGCAGCCAATTTTATTATTGACAATGAAAATGAGTTCCTTTTGAAACCGATTGCAGGGGAAAATGAAACGCTCCGTTCTCCATTTGACAAAAGTTCTGAAATCGGGCTCAATCAAGTAAATCACGTGAAAAATCAGAATAATTGCTACTTAGATTTAATGTTCACTAATATGACCGACGATTTTTGCGTATCAGAGTCACCTACTCCTCTTTGGAAAAATGAAGTGTTCCACACTGCAATTGAATACTCCATATTCGTGCACGACAAAACCACAATGATAGATAATAATTTATCCGAACCATACTATGATTTTAGTAGGGCTAATTATGTACTTATCAAAGAAAAAATTGAATAGTATTGACTGGCAAACTGTACTACGTGATCATGCTGTAGGTCCAGCAGTGGATGCGTTCTACCAAATTTTGTATGATATTTTAGAACAAACAGTGCCCATGAAACAAAAGAGAAAATCTAGTCTCAAATCACCAGTGTGGTATAACAGACTGGTTACTAATCTCAAAAACAGGAAACAAAAAGCTCATAAGGCATACAAGAGAAATAAAACTGATGAAAATCTATCACTTTATCTGGCCATATGCGATCAACTGAGATTAGAATTAAAAAATGCATATGAAGAGCATAATACACGGGTAGAGAATAATATTAAGTCAGACCCTAAATCTTTCTTTAGCTATGTTAAAGAAAAACGTAAGTCTAAGAACTTTCCGTCAAAAATGCATCTAGACAACAGGACCGGCAACACAACAAATGACATTAGCAACTTATTCGCTGATTTCTTCCAGGACATCTATACTTCTCATGACGATAATGAGCGTGACTTGCAATATTTCTCATACCTCCCCGAGCCAATGACGGACATTTCAGTTGATAATTTATCTGTCAGGGAAATCTTACATGCGCTTGAAACTTTGGATGCTTCAAAGGGTGCTGGACCAGACGGCTTACCACCTATATTTTTAAAATCTGTTTCAAAGGAGCTAGTTAAACCTTTATTTTGGTTGTTTAATTCGTCATTGGAATCCAGCGTTCTTCCTGCTGTTTGGAAAGAATCTTTTTGATCCCAATTTTTAAAAGTGGAAAAAAATCTGATATTAGAAATTATCGTGGGGTTGCTATATTATCAAGCATCCCGAAACTTTTTGAATCTATCATAAATGATAATATATTTTCGCAGGTGAAGACTTTAATTTCTAATAAACAGCATGGTTTTGTTAAAGGGCGATCAACAGCCACTAATTTGATACAATTTGTTAGTTTTTCTTTGAACGTAATGGACAAAGGAAATTGTGTTGAAGCGCTGTACACCGATTTTAGTAAAGCATTTGACAGAGTTGATATTCCACTGTTGCTTTTTAAATTATCCAAAATGGGATTCAATCCTGGGCTACTGAAATGGATTGAATCTTACTTGACTCAGAGAACGCAAAAAGTAAGATTTGAGGGAAAACTTTCAACAATTGTGAACGTTACTTCGGGCGTGCCACAAGGGTCTCATCTTGGTCCATTATTATTTATTTTATTTATCAATGATATAGAACACATTTTGAGCTTTCTTCATGTTTCAATATATACAGACGACATGAAACTTTTCATGGAGATATGTGAGACATCGGACCTTGAATTATTTCAACACGAAATTGACAATTTCTACATATGGTGTAAGAAAAATTTGTTAGATCTTAATGTAAAAAATGTAATTCCATTTCGTTTACCAGAAAACACGCAATATTGCAAAACTCTATTAAACTCGGCCAGAAAACTGTTGAAAGATGCAGTCAAATTAGAGACTTAGGTGTTATACTCGATTCTAAATTAACTTTTGCCGAACTTTATAATAATATCATTTATAAAGCAAGCAACATGCTTGGGTTTATCAAAAGGTTTAGCTTGAACTTTAATGATCCATACACCATCAAAACGCTGTACATAACATATGTGAGACCCCTTCTTGAATATTGTAGCATAGTTTGGTCTCCATATCAAGATACACATGCAAGCCGTATAGAATCAGTTCAAAAACAATTTTTGTTATTTGCCTACGAAAGTTAGGTTGGACGACTTTACCTATGCCGTCCTATGAGTCACGATGTATGTTGATTAACTTAGATGGGCTTAAAAAAAAGAAGAGAATTTGCAATGATAGCTTTCCTGAATGATGTTATTATGCAGAGAGTAAACACACAAGAGATTTTAGAAAATCATAACTTCTATGCTCCCTCTCGCTTCCTAAGAAATAGACAATTATTTTACATAAACAGTCAAAGAACAAACTATGCAAAGAATGGGCCTTTAAATAGGATGATGTCGTGTTATAATAAGTATTGCGATTTAGTAGATGTGACAATGAATAAAAAAGAGCTTAGGAAAATTTTCTTTTCACGGTTAGGGTAAATTAAGATATAACGAATTAGACTTTAAGTACTATTTGTAAAACAAAACTGGTCTACAAAAGATTGACGCCAAATAAATAAATAAATAAATAAATAAATAAATAGACTTGGCTTCAGCATTGAGTGGGGCTGAGTACTATACAGTACTGGACCTGAAGGATGGATTTTACCATATCGAACTGGACGATGAATCGAGTGACATATGCAGTTTCAGTACACCTTTCGGAAATTTCAAATTCTTGAGACTACCATTTGGATTGAACGTGTCAGCGGAATTGTTTCAGAAATGGAACGAATACTTTTTCGGAGACCTCGATGGCGTCATAATATATATTGATGACATATTGATTTTTGGACGAACCCGAGAAGAACATGATCGTCGACTACATGCCGTTCTACGCCGTGCTGCTGAAATAAACGCCAAATTCAACCCGAAGAAAATCCAGCTCAGAGCGCGGAAAGTGAAATACATGGGCCATTTGTTTTCGGCAAAAGGAATGGAACCGGATCCAGAGCGCACAAAAACGATTATGGACATGGATATGCCAAACAACACAAAAGCATTGCAGCGATTTTTAGGAACGGTTAACTACCTTCGAAGTTTCCTTCCTCGTTTAGCAGAAATTACTTCACCATTGAGGGGGCTGCTTAAAAAAGGGGTAGTTTTCAAATGGTTACCAATCCATTCAGAGGCGGTCAGCAACATAAAGAAAATCATCACTACAGCACCAGTTTTGAGCGTATTTAACGAGCACAAGGAAATTGTAATCCAAGCCGATGCGTCAAAATGTGGGCTTGGAGCGTGCCTGCTACAAGATGGAAAACCGGTTTCGTATAGCTCGAGAAGTCTTTCAACTTGTATGTATGTATGTATGGTAGCCACCATCCCCTCTAGCCCTTGGCTTGGATGCAGCTCCACTTAACAGCAAGATCAAATTGGGCCACCGATCTGAATTCGCACTATCGCTGTATGAAGGGCCAAAAACGGAGGGGTGGACCCGTAAGCAGAGACACTTACACGAAATCCACGGAAATTAAGAATCTCCTTCCAACGATATGATCCAACAAATCGAATAACACAATTCGCAATACTCATTAAGCTTTCTACAGGATGGCTTGTTAAGAAGGGCGCGTCACTCTCCCTGAAACTGTTGGAGTAGAACCTGCAGCACCACACTCGAATCGGTAGGATAAGAAATGATACTGTTTGTTCCTCCTAGACTCAGGCAGTCAATCAAACCATCGTCCAGTTTCAGCTTGAATGATACCCTGGTGCTCCTCCCAACCCAGTATTTATTATATTTATATAAATATAGATGTAATGTAATAATAATATGTTATATATGATTATATAGTAGAGCAAAAATTATATAAGGATATTTAGTTAAATTATGTAATAGTTGGAGTTCACGAGCCTATGATAACCATGTTAAACTAAATTAATTAACCTGCTGAAATAATAATATTAAGGCAGTAATAATAATATGCAGCTTCGTACCACTTTGTATCACTGATGGGTGACTGTATCTCTGGAATGTGAAGGTCATCTTGTTATTCATTGAGGTATAAATATCAATAAAGCATTCAATTGTATATAAAACCATAATATTATATTATTACGTATTTAATCATGACATATAGATATATAACCTTCTGGAATGAAGAGCATTTATTAATTTTGATTATTATTTGATATAATGTAATAAAATAATTATACCGGCCGGATCACTAATCTGAAGCAATTAAAATTTTATTAATTATTTTATTACTTCTTCCATAATATTATATTTATGATATGCAATTAATAATGATGAACAGCTGTGTTCCTCTGAACCGCTCAAATAGTAGTTGATGATCGTGTACTGAAATGTTAAGGTCATATTACGCCATTTAATGGAAAATATAATGAAGGAATTAAAGGTTGAGTGGTCGAGAGAGTCGTCAACATTTCTATTAATGAAAATATGCTAGAGCTTGTAAAAACATGCATCATATAATAACACATACTAGTATCTACACATCTATATATACATCCATTGCTACTTTCGAGAAGGCCACTCCGACGGTGCTAGATACAGCTGAAAATTGATCCCCATTCTTACTGCTGCTTCTACCAGAAGATGATCATCCTATAACCGCAAGACTAGGTGATGCAAAATTCGAAATATTTGCTCCCCTAAGCTTAATCGACGCCAATTTTGGGTCCTGCTAGTCCCCAACAAATTTTAACACATTTGGTTTTATATTTGGCTTTGCACCGCTATTCAAAGTTTGTATGGGAATTAGTATGAAGAATCTCAAACTTACATTTCAGATCCCTAAAATCTTGATATTATGTCCTTAAACCAAATCTTATATACATTCATATAGTGTAAGTTGTCAACTATCAAAATGCCGAAGATACCTGACATGTAAATGTTATACAAAAATAGTTATTCAATAAAACATAAAATACACACTTTAGGTATGATGTTTTATTCTTATTTTTGTTTTCTTATTATTTATATGTTTTTTATATTTTATATTCATATATTTTATGTATTTTATTTTATTTATATTATTATATATATTTTATATATATTATATTCATATATTTTAGTAAACTTTACATATTTTTACTTCTTATTATTATATTTGATGAATAACTATTTTTGTATAAAATTTACATGTCAGGTATCTTCGGCATTTTGATAGTTGACAACTTACACTATATGAATGTATATAAGGTTTGGCTTAAGGACATAATATCAAGATGTTAGGGATCTGAAATGTAAGTTTGAGATTCTTCATACTAATTCCCATACAAACTTTGAATAGCGTGTGCAAAGCCAAATTAAACCAAATGTGTTAAAATTTGTTGGGGACTATCAGGACCCAAATTGGCGTCGATTAAGCTTAGGGGAGCAAATATTTCAAATTTTGCATCAGCCTACCGCAAGACCTCCTCTCCTAAACTGTATGGTACCTGAGAGAAATTTACCTTGCTGGCGTAATACATGTAATGAAATATACAGAATTAGGCTATGAATAAACAATGTCCTGTAAGATAAAATATATAGTGAGGGTATATTGTAATATGAATTGAAAATTACATGTGTGCCGACTGCTGTTTTGTTGCAATTGTAGACAAACTTGCGCATCCATTATGAACCAGAAAATTTAGGCAATGTATGACCGCCATGAAAAAAAAAAGAATTTTAAATTATTTTGTAATACCTGACGACCTGGAAGACCTGAAAGATATGAGAATGGAAAATTATGATATGATGTACCGGTCGCACCCCCTCACTTCGCTATTGTCGTATTGACAATATTGCCCAGGCTACGTCAACCAGCGTCTCCATGTTTCAGCTGGCAGTCTTTTGTGATCATATGACTCGTGGAGGCGTGAGGTAGGAATTTGTGAGGACCAGAGGTCGGTCGCACCCTCCTGCCAAGTTGTCAACTCACCATTTGAAGCCCAGCTCGAGAAGTCTTTCAACTTGTGAACAAAATTATGCGCAGGTGGAAAAAGAATTTTTGGCCATACTCTTTGCGTGTAAAAAGTACCACCAATATATCTATGGACGAGAAGTTAAAGTGCAAACCGACCATAAACCGTTAGTAGCGCTAATGGAAAAACAGTTTCGAAAATCCATGCATCAAGGTTGCAGCGGATTAAAATGAAACTTTCAAAGTACAACTTGAAACTGCGGTATGTTCCTGGAAAATACATGTACTTAGCAGATTTTCTTTCGAGAGCATACATCCAATCGGAGGAAAAAGTTTCGACGAGCCTAGATTATGTGGTACACACTATCAACGTTCCGGAAGACAAGGCAGAGGAATTCAAAAAGGAAACAAGTAAGGATCAAATTCTCTCCAGATTGCTGCAGCTTTACCGAGATGGATGGCCTAATGACCGTTCCAAACTCCTGGAGATCTTCGATACTACTGGCAGTTCAGGGACAAGCTGTATGAAGACCGTGGGTTGCTGTTTATGGAGGAAAATATATTCGTTCCTGGCAGTATGCGACGTCAAATGCTGTAATTACTTCATGAGACGCATGGAGGAATTTCAAAAACAAAAAACGAGCTGCTACCATTTTTTTCTGGCCCAGAATGAACCAGGACATCGAAGATACAATTTCAAAGTGCGATGTTTGTGAGAAATTCCACAGCTCAAACGTCAAGGAGCCACTTATGCCCTACCCCGTTCCTGAACGATGTTTCGAACAACTGGGAAGTGATTTCTTCGAATTTGAGGGAAAACGTTTTTGATGATGGCAGATTATTTTTCTAAGTGGATTCACATGGTGGAAACTAAGGGTAAATCAGCAAAGCAAGTTTGTGCGGTGTTTAAAAGTGTATTTTGCATCTACGGTATACCCTCAAAAATTATATGCGACAATAACCCTTTCAACTCTGAAGCAGTACGAGATTTTTGTTTTAAATGGGGATGCAAGATCATTACAAGTAGCCCGAATTATCCTCAGTCTAATGGTTTCAGTGAACGTTGTGTACAAACTGTAAAACGGATGATGCGGAAGTGTGCTGAGGAAGATGTGGATTTTTATTATGCATTATTGGAATACAACAACACTCCAGCAGCTGGTCTGAGCGACATTTTGATGGGCAGAAGTTTGAGGTCAAAGCTGCCTATAGCGGAGAAACGGCTCAAAGGGGTAAAGGATGATATAATAAGAGTGCAGTTGGGAAATAATCAACGGAGATACAAACAAATCTATGATAAGACAGCACACCCGAGACCAGATTTTAAGGAAGGTGATCCCCAAGTAGCACTGAAAACATAAATATTCCTGCTTTATTTATCACGTGTCATGCTGTACATCTATAACAGTGTGATTTGACTAGTTTTGTCATAAAGGTGTTCGTTTGATGCAATTCAAATCTAGATTCATTCCAAAGACTAATTTATTTGTCATACATGTGTTTGATGTTTTTTCTGCTAGGACATGTTTGTTTACTTCTGAAATCTTGTCTGTATATATGTTTTATAAATGTATCATCATAAGTCTTCCATATTTCAAGAAACAAACATGTGCGAGAAAGGTCAAACGACAACAAAACTAGTCAGTTATGTTTGGATTAGCTTCGTATTGGACGGAATAATACAATTTTAGCTTGCTTGAGACAAATATATATCAAATAGATATTTATGTCATATACTCGTTTGTCATTGCAACATTCCAGAACTTAGTTCTGTCATGTTAGAATGAAATTTTAGTTGCCAATTGCCGACATCAGGATGCGTAAAATTAGTTGTATAATAACGTTTTGGTATTTCTAAAACGTCAGCGCAATCGAACAATTATTTGCTTGAGCAATGCTTTTTATTGCGTGAATTCACTTATATCAGAACGAATATCTATTGAAGTCCCAAATAAGGTTGGCAAATATGTATGATGCTGATAAGGTTTAAGAGGATTCTGACTACTCCATATCTTATATGTTGAAATTGTTGAGTGGTAAGAACACCGATCTAGGAAGCTAGGAGTCCATAGTACGAACCTGGTTCATGGAAGCCTCTTTGTTACCGTCGAAAATTTGTTTAAATAATGTTTCAAACTTTTTTGTTTATAGACAATTGTCTGACATAAATTATGTTTCGTAGGCTCCACCTTCTGCGCTATTTCAATTCTATAGTAGTCCCCTAAAAGTTTACCACCATCGGAATGGTAACATAATAATTTGTCCATTTAGGCCAAAATGCATGCAATCAAACAATTCGTGTTACATTGGGTCTGTGCAGCGCAATATCAAAAACCAAAAGATGGGTGAGGGGGAAATATTAAGGAAATTATCTGAACCAAGATCGTATGTTGTAAGAACTAATTCTGCAGATTATAGGCGAAACTCTAGATTTATTAGGAGAAGAAATACTTGAAGGAGGAAGATGTCGTATATGTAGTTGTAGCCTCTACTGTATATCTGAATGCTGGATTTATAATAAATTTAGTTGATATTGTACAAGCAAACAGTCTACACGTTTTCTGCAGACTATCCATATCAGATCACAACAATTCCGAACTCGTGACTTAGGCGTTGAGAGGTATGGATGTTAACCAATACGCCGGGAGTCGCCCTGGCAAAATATATATAAATGTAACTATAAATTAGAAGAAAAATTAGTAATCTCCATTTAATTCTACTAATTTGTCTTCTAAATTATAGTTACTACAGAAAAATTTAAATCTACTTAAAGTCACTAAATAAGAAGAAAAACCTGAATTTCTCCACCTAAGGCTAGACAATTCTTATACTTCTCTAGGGGTGTCTGGAATATGAATGTGGTAGTGGACTCTCGATCTTATCACCATTGCACTTGTTTTTGAGTTTTCAAGTAATTTGTGATGCCGCATTATGGGTTTTAGTAGAGTAAAACGAGCCCCATGAATCTCAAAAACCCTACGAAACAGTATCTGTCGATAACATATCAAATCTCTTTGAATTCATCTTCAGGATGAGAAAATAACATCAAAATATTTGGGAAACGTGCAACGAACATTGTAAAATTCACGTTGATGCTCTCGAATTTTCCTCATTTAATGTTTAAGCCCCATGTTTCGTGGTAATATGTAGCGATGAAAAAGGTTTTTCTTAATTTCTCATTAAATAATTTAGCTGTTAATAAAATTTAGCTTTTTAAGAAGATGCTTATCGTATCTTCTGTTATTAGGCATCACAAAAAATATTAGACCATTTTTTTGCCATATCTCTGTGCATGTTAAGATGGTACAAAAATATATATTTATTGTTGGAAGTTATTCGTGTCCTTGAAACTACAGAAAAGCAGCTCCATTTATTGACCAAATGGAAGTTTTTAGCTATGACTTTAAAGAAAAACATAAACATAATCACAAATTGCTGAAATTTTGAACCGTTTTTCTGCTGAATTTCCTAATTCTTAAAGTTTCAAGCTGAATTGTCTAATTCTTATAGTTTCAAATTCATATCTTTGGAAACCACTGAACACTTGTATTCCAAATTAAAGCTTGTCTATGAATTTCAAAAATGTATTATTTTAGTTCATGGTTAGCATCGGGAATTTTTCTTACTGCTTGTTATATCTTTTTCTTGAAAACTTAAACATTTTTAAATGATATATATATATATATATTATATATATATATATATATATATATATATATATATATATATATATATATATATATATATATATATATATATATATATATAAATATAATCAGGGAAGAGGCTTTTTCGTTTTTGAGCTGCATATTTTTGAAATTGTCAAGTTTTGGTTTTACAGCCATTGTTTATCAATGAAGACGCATCACAGTGATCGAATAAGCCTTTTTTCACGGCGAAATTAATAGCTCCTAATGGTTACGCTTCCGAATCATGATGTTTTCTACAAAGTTGTATTTAAACAAGTTGTCCATCTTGTGGTGATAATTTTGTAGTTCCAAATTTGAACTGTTGCAAACTTTTGAATTGAAACACAATAGAAGGTAAGACAAGTTTGTAGGTAATATAATTTCAAGCAACTTAGTTCAAGACACAATTTTTCTAGCTTTTCATTCGACCATGGTACAGCTATTTTACTTCTCGGACATGTTTTTCGTTAAAATTTACCCTAACTTTTGAACAATAAGATATACCTAGATACTTAGTTAGCTAAAACATGCATCATATTTTTCTCTACACACTTAGGTATTTTTATATGAAATCTGTAATGTTTTACCGATTTCTCAACAGTTGAAAGTTCGGTAATCCGATTTTAAGGATTTCAGTGAATTTTTACAGATATCTGTAAAAAATTTACCGCATTTCGGTAAAATTTTACCAAAATCCGTAAAGTTGGATAACCGAACGTTCAGCTGTTGAGAATTCTGTAAAACTTTACAGATTTCTGTAAAATAATCTGAGTGTGTACACTTCATCTGAAGTTAATTTTTTTGCTTACAATCGAAACTAAAAAGTTAGAATGAAAAAACTGATTTTTAGGGACACCCTAATCTACACCAGCAAAATAGCTCTGAGCTAAAGCAGTGCACAAGCGCCAGCAAGCACTTTTGAACAGACGATCTAGTGGGTTTTTCAGAGCATTTGAACAATCCAATAACGTAGCCTGGTACACACTTAGATTTTTTTACAGAAATCTGTAAAGTTTTTCCGAATGCTCAACAGCTGAACGTTCGGTAATCCGATTTAACGGATTTCGGTGAAATTTTACAGGTATCTTTAAAAAAATTACCGGATTTCGGTAAAATTTTACCGAAATCCTTAAAATCGGATTACCGAACGTTCAGCTGTTAAGAATTCGGTAAAATTTTACAGATTTTTGTAAAATAATCTGAGTGTGTAGTCTCGAATCAGACCGGAACAAGACGCAGAGGTTCGCAACGAGAAAGATGGTATGATCAGGTTGCGATCGTGGTAGTGTAAGGTACTCGGGAAATTAGAGACAAGCATTTTTTTCCCGACGCCACGATGTAAAACATGTTTATTTTTCGAACTGATTTTGACAAAAGAACGATTCTTTTGTTATTTTCGCTTAAGGTGAAACTGGAGGGACTCCTTTTAACATATGATTTATAGGATAGGTTGATTATAACTTCACGATTTTTGAGACTAAAAATCACAAACAAAACAATACACACAAGACTAAAACGCTAACTGCTGTAGTTCAGAGCTATTTTGCTGGTGTCGATTGGAGTGTCCCTAAAAATCAGTTTTTTTCATTCTAACTTTTTAGTGTCGATTGTTAGGAAAAAATAACTTCTCATAAAGTGTAAATATGATGCATGTTTTTGCTGAACTAAGCTTTTGGGTATATCTTATTGTTCAAAAGTTAGGGGAAATTTTAACGAAAAACATGTCCGATTTCAAGCAGTGCACGTTCATGTGCCCCACACATTAAACAGAAAATTGTTCCTTGAAACCCATTAAAACAAAAATTTGATGATTTTTGGCCAATTTCCGCCTAAATAATTATAAGATCGAAAAGTGAAAACGCATGTTTTTTGTTCAAATTACCCGTAACTTTTAAATGATAAGTTGTATTAGAAAGAATTGCACAACAAAAATGTGCGCTATAACGTTTTTTATATTTTGTTTGAAGCTCACTTTTTCTCAAAATAAGAAACAAAAAAGTAATTATTAAAAACTTAATTTTTTGAGACACCCTGATTTAAAGCAGAAAAATAGCTCTACAATGGTCTAATGAAAAGCTAGAAAAATTACGTCTTGCATAAAGTTGGTAAAAATTATATTGTATGATATGTACTACCACCCATTGTAGCACGGAAACTCAGTCCGACAGCAGTGAGCTCTCCTCGCTGTTAGACTTGATCAAGCTTTAATAACCACTGATTATCCTAATCATGCCATTGTATGAAGGGCCAAAAAGGTGTTGGGTGGATCGATAGGCAACATCACTTATACGTATCCACAGGGATATAAAGAATCTCCTTCCAACAACAAGATTGGACAATTGGTCAAAAGAGCAAGCTATCTAACATGAGGATGCCCCAATGGGCGGGGAGAAGAGCCCGCCCTCTATTCACAAACTGTTAACAATGGGGAGTTGGCATTCCCACTCTCCCCATCCAGAGTGCTTCAATCGGGTGCCCTGATGGTCCCTCCCATTCCCATGAAATATTTATACAATAGTGTATATATTTATGTAAATGAAAAATACTGTAATCACTCGGTATCTATTATTTATGATCTCCCTTTGGTGGATCCTGAAATGTAAGAAATGTTGTAAAGTGTTAAAGTGTAGAGTTCTGTGGTTTCACGCTTATGCACGTTTTCGATTGTTTTCAGCGATAGCAGCAATTTCCCAAAATCTTGATTTGAGGTATCCTAAAAAACTTTGTTAAATTATACAAAAATAACATACATACATTTTAATTTACTGTTGCCATGGTCACTATTTGCTGCTTGATGTTGATTTTATAACAGCAATACGCTTTTATTTTTGCTGGCCTAATAATTATTGCTCCTGTGTAAGGGAGTTAAAGACAAATGGACATAAAAAACAACAAGCAATTTTTAAATCATCTAAGAAGTAAAATCAATAAAACAATTTCATCAAATATAATGATATTGTGAGTTATGATACAGTACTGTCAAAAATTGAACTGTAACATCAGACACTATCCGAATGGCAAACAGCTCAGATTTGGAAAAAGGTCCATTTGCAAACCGGAATTGAAAAATACATTAGGTAATAAGTGCAAAAGCCTACCATAGATTCCGTTGCAGCTTCTTTTGTTCAACTAGCTACTTCCAAATCATAATGATAATTGGACATATAAGACATAATAATTAAAAGTATATATAACCTATTAGGAGAAATTATTTAAAAAAAAAAATGTTAAAATATAAATCCCGAAAACACCAGTAATGATAAAAATGATAATGATGGTGATAAAGAAGATTGATAATGGTTATGAATAAACAATGTCCTTTATGATAATATATAGTCAAGGGATATTATAATATGAACTGAAAATTACATCTGTGCCGACTGCTGTTTTGTTGCAATTGTAGACAAACTTCCGCATCCATTATGAACCAGAAAATTTAGACAATGTATGACTGCCATGAGAAAAAAAAATAATTTTAAATGTTAAATTATTTTATAATACTTGATGACCTGGTAGACCTGAAAGATATGATAATGGAAAATTATGATATGATTTACCGGTCGCACCCCCTCACTTCGCTATTGTCAGATTGACAACATTGTCCAGGCTACGCCAACCAGCGTCTCCATGTTTCAGCTGGCAGTCTTTTGGGATCATATGACTCGGGGAGGCGTGAGGTAGGTACCGGAGGTCGGTCGCACCCTTTTTCGAAACGTAACCCCTAGGAGTTATTAATTTCGCCGTGAAAAAAGGCTTTTTCGATCACTGTGCGCATGGTAATATATTCGTATGGAAAAATCCAGAACCTGATTTTTTAAAATAACGGACGATACATCGCTGTTTTTATGATATGTTATGTAAAGAGCTCTAATCTTTCAAGAAAATATACAAAATCAGATAGCGTCCCCTGTCTACAAACCATGAAAACCGTGAAAAACTAACAGTATTTTTTTCGACACACAATCACAATACAGTAGCCGTTCGTTAATTGGAGGATTACTGCAACCCAATTAGCGAACGGCATTCGTCAATTGGGGGGCATCGACAAACGTCAATGTTGAGCGAGGGGCGCTTGACTTATTTGTTTTTGTTTTCATTTATTTGTTTGCTAAATTGTGGGTATCAGCAACTGCTTAGTGCGCCAAACATAACAGCAGAATGCCAACCAATGGATCAGTTGGTGATCAATGCAATCAAAACTAGATACAAACGAAAACTGATGCTGAAGCTGATTTTGGAGGACGAGGATTTGTCTCTTGAACAACGAATGAAAAATGTATTGTTACGGCAGATTATGACTAAAATATATACTGGCACTAATTAATGAACATTTAGCATTGAAAATTCACAAAATTGCCACTAAATTATTAAACACGGTGCCAACGAAAAAATAACAATTCGCACTTGAAAAACTCAAAATAGCAATAAAAAATTGATAATTCACTTTCAATAATTCAAAAGTGACCGGTAAAACTTTCAAAAAAAGCAATGGAAATTAGTATAAACGCAATAATAAGCTGATAGTTTTCCGTCATAATAATAAGTTCTAGCGGTGAACATGTGACAAAAGTCACATATTTTTATTGCTATTTTTTCCATTTTTATTGATGTTTTATTACCCTGCCGGCAGATTATTGATTGGATTGCCAAAGCATGGCCTTGAAACCTTTGATATCTCTTGGAAGAAGTTGTTCGGGGGGCGACCCCGGCGTATTGGTTAACATCCATACCTCTCACGCCAAAGTCACGAGTTCGAATCTCACCCCCGGAGAAGTTACGAAAATGCCCAAAAGTGGTGTTTGAGTGACTACGACGGGAGATGAACCAGCCCGAAGCTGAATATCTCGATAATCAAGAAACAGAAACAGAACAGAAGAAGTTGTTCGATAAGTTTTCATGTTACAAATGAAGCATGTCTGAGCGGGCGGAGTCTCATTTTGCAGATGGAAAATCTCTTGCAGTATCGATTTACGTCATAACTGGAACAAACACAACTGACGAGCAAATCCAGCTTTGGCTTGAGGTCCACTTACTAGGTACTTACCATTGATAAGATCGTCACAATGACAGCGAAGTGTTAGAAGATAAAGAAATAGTTAGCTTGCAACAAACATTGAAAGATCCCTCGACAAAAATGACATCGAAACGTCATCATAGTTTTGACATCAACTTTTGAAGCATGACTGCTTTTTCATTGGGTCGCAACTAAATTACCGGACCACCGACTAAAAAGCGCTCCAACTAGAAAATCCCTAATTAGCAGACTTCTGTTGTTTTTGATTATGTTTACATTTTTCCTAAAAACTAGATCAAAATAGCTTCCCTTTAGATATTCAATAATTGGTACAGTAGTTCCAGAGTAATAATTTTTAAAGTTATTTAAAAAAAGTTGTTCAGGCCACCCTACCACGAAAATGATCACTCTAATACCATAATAAAAAAATACATGGTTATTATTTTTTGATAGACAACAAGCTTCCCAACTGTTGACAAATTCTGAGACTCAGTAAATCTTTTTTATGGGATTGCTGCACATACACATAATTCACTGGGTTGCTTTATACGCGACTTCTGCGACCTGCGTAAAACTCACATAAAACCGAAAAACCGACCAAACCATGGTATTGAAAAATTGATTTCTTCTTGAGTACTTTATGATCTGTTCCTGTAAACAATGGCTATAATCGTTCATCACGCACAAACCACAAGACTACCACGCAATCCAACTATACCATATGATAGAGCAAACATTCCTCTGCTACATGCTGTTTAAATTTGTGTTGTTTTGCGATTCGTTAGAAATCGAAATCGATTTGAAACGTACCGCGTAAAAAGCGATGTTTAGGTACATCCGCCCAAAAAAGCTGTAAATAACCGTAATATCCCACTCCACTGTACTAGTTATGGCTAAATAACCAGATTACCGCGTGTTGGTATGGTATTCCCATAGACTATATGAGAACACACCATAATAGGAATGTACGGCATGAACTGGTACATGTACCTTATATTTACAATAAAAATATGATTATTTGATATCTGTAATGCCACACAGCCACCCCATATGCAGATGGGCACAAAAAATCTTCGATGTCACCATCCTTCCAGCTAAGCTACCTAAGCATTCTTCCAACCAACCAACAAAATATTCCTCATGAAGAATGAACGGCAGCCTATTCTTTATGAAGAATATACTATTAGGTGATCGCTACAGAACTGCATCGCATCCGAAGAATGCTCCTATGAATCGTGCAAAAAGATTATCGAGAGTGAGTGCCCTAAGCTTGAATATGTGAAGTGGTAACACAGCGAATGGCGAAGTAGATGGAAGAGACGAAAAAATAACCGATGTTACTCCCTTTGCATGACCGATCGGGCACGATGGTTTGAATGTATGTTCACTGCTGCTTCGACTCTGTGGCGAAGAGCAAACGTGGTGAATGAAGAATGCTTACGATAATCCGCAACCTTGAGTAAGAACAACATGGACATTATAAAACATTTTTAAAAAAAGTTATCCTAATTGCTACTGAATGATTTTCACAAAATTTATGAAAAATACTATTTTCTACGCAAGAAGAAACAGGCTTAAGCATCTTGTTGAGAAACACATCGATCCTGTGCTCGCGAAAAAGTCCGTAATGTTCGGGTGAAATCGCACTCGAAAACGCCTGAAAAGTGTTCTCCAGGCTAGTAGAAATCGCGTACGTTGTGGAAGTGATATTTTCCATCGGTGGAAAAGTGGTGAAAAAATAGTTTTTTGTTTGGCTCTCAGCCTCCATCGGCAGTGAAGAGAAGTTTTCTTGCTGAATTTTTTTTTCGCTCAACCTCCCCCTCTCGCGCTGAGCTGATAGCGCTGTCTCAGTCTGTCGCTTGCGTTTGAACTTTTTGGTAGAAGTGCAGTGGTGTTGGTGTGAGTTTGGCGGATTGGATTTTTGTTTTCATTCGCCCACCCTGGATGCAATTCATAAACAACACAACGGTATTATGTAGCACGACGTCGGCGGCAGTAGCACCTCATCGCCACAGGACTGAAGCGGCTGTCATCTACGAACAACAATCGTGAAGCCGAAAACTTGGTGCTGCGTGTGGTGCTGATTTGACAGCTCGATTTTCTTGAAGGCTTTATGCAACAAACACAATATTCGCGGCAGAAGTTATCGTGTTTTGTCGTTAATTTGATTCGAGAAAAAAAAAATCCGTGTTATACTTAGTGCAGTGGTTATTAAAACGACAATATTTATTCATTGTTCACCAGCCAGGTATTATAATGGTTTACCTTAATTACTGTTACTAGTAGTTTGGTAGAAGAAATATGGTAAAGAAATATAATCCATTGTGAGCCAAGCTAAAAATGTTCAAATCGTCACTAGCGCCACACCAAAAGTGGCTCGCTTCAGGAACTATCGCTTTCTTCAGTCCTCTGCTCATCGCGCGTCGCGGAATACTAGTGTGCGTGTGCAATTGGTTCCGGTGAGCTGAATTTAGAAGAGTGTTGCGTGTCACGGGATCGTGCCGTGCTCGCGATTCATTAGAAAAAAAAAACTGCATACCTTCGATTACGCTGTTGTGTGTTGGTGATTTTTCCTCAAGCGAGTCCAAAGTGTCGTCGTTCGCGGGTATTGTGGGGGAAGATATTTCCTGCAACCAAGTGCCAGTACCTAGAACTAGATTTTAGAAGAAAATACCACAACCGTGCCAAAGTGAATTTTGATTCGGTGTTCAGGATAAGTTAGTAAACTAATCAGTGCAAGAAGAGTGTATTAGACACAGATATCATGTTGCTACCGGAAGGTTTCCGACACGTCGGTGACGGCCGGGTTGATGTGTACGAGTGCCGACGGCAGCAGCTGCGGTCCAGCAGGACTTGGCCATCTAGGATATTGAGGAGAGCTGGTTTGCAAAGCAACAAATAATTTATTTCTACCATAGTTTGAAGACAATATCCAATATCCTGTTTCATTATATTTTTTCTATTTTGTTTTGTTTTGTTTTTAGTTATGCTTGTCTTTTTTCAGTAACATTGGAGCGGCCCATTGCTTTTGGCGGAAAGTGCTACATATTTTCAGCGTATCGTTAACCAAAACGAACCCGGCTGCTAACCTATCCGCAACTATCCAACATTCCAGTGATTTCTCGTGGAAGTGCAGAGGATTTCTCGGTTTCCTAAAAAGCGAGTATCATGTCAACACGTTCCTTCCCATTCCCTACTTGACCAGCATAATATTCATCAAAAATACTTGTCAATGCCAAAATATAATTTTTCATAGTGATATTTTGAATTTAATTTCATGTGTGGCGAAATGGTCCATCACCAATATCATGTTTGTTTCAACGAACATGGATTTTCCAAAAACTTTTTTTTTACCAAAAATAGAAGATTTCCAAGAATGGATTCTGAAACAACTACAAAAACACAACTTGATTGAAATATTTTATGAGCAACTGATAGGTGCGCTACAATTCACCCTTTTGTTATATGTTTCAAAGATAAAGGAGAATTACAAAATTTGGGTTTTGTTGTTGTGTCAGAATCATGAGTCGTGATACAATAGACGAATTTTACCCCAGCTCATCCAGTGGTTGACAGCACCCTCGCAGAATCTAATGAAACTTTGTGGGTGTATAGACCTTGTTATTTCAAGCAACTTTGCATACCTTATTTTTTCAAAAATTGTCTAGACTACCATTTGAAAAGAGCTTAAGTTTTTTGATTGTTAAATCGAAGTCAAAATTGTAAAATCGATTCCTACACGCTAAAAAAATATTTCGAAATTTAAAGTCAATTTGCAAAACATGGCTATCTTATAATTTGACGTAATTTTTTTCTAAAGGCAATATAATTGTCGAAGTTTTCACCAAAAATTGCAAGATGGGCTCTATTAGGGAAAAAATGTTTCTCTAACTTTTTCATACTACCGTTCCCTCCGCTTGTTTTCAACTTGTATCTTTCAATTTCAAAGCCTGCCGTTACGCTATACGGAACTATCAATACTTTCTCTTCATTTTTATTCGTTCTAGCAGAAAATTACTGTCTACTCCTAGAGCTGCTCATGTTGATCGGAAGTTATCTGCTTATGACAAATTTCATCATTTTTTTCATGTCCTAATTTTAAAGTGTATCGCGCCAACTCGTCTTATAATATGATCCTAACAACCTCACAGAAGCCAATTAAATTTAATTATAATGACAATTTGGATTTTTAAGAGTCTTTGATTGTTTGAAAAGTCAAGGCTACCATCTGGTAAGGGCTTATTTTTAAATGTTTATTTTCTATAAACATTTAACCACCTGTGGTACAGTACATTTCTACCACATAATTTACTATTTAAGCAAAGCTTTATAACATCAGTGATCATAGATACATGATTTGTTGTGAAAGGGGCTTTTTATTATGAAACCAAGTGGTATAAGTATCAGAATCAAATGTTGTGCACGTATCAATAATCCCAGGTGCAGCCACAAGAATTTACATTCCTGGGGTAAAGATCTCAGATGGACACTAAGCAAATTGTGATAAGAATTTCCAGGACCCACAACAGTCAACAAGTCAGCAGCAATCGGAGGATATATTAGGTATTTTTTTTTTGTTCATAGTTTTACCATCAAACTACGAAAACGAGTTGGTGTGAAATTTATCAGTAGCAGTGCAAGTGTTCATATCCAAACTATTAACATTTTGAAAAAAAAAAAGCGTATGCAAATAAAAAGCATAATATTTATGACTGATGGAGCTGCATTCCAATATAAAATTTAAAAAAAATTGGAAGCTTATGACAATTTTAATCAAAACATAACATTAATGTAGAATGGCACTTTTTTGCAACTTTGCATGGTAAAGGACCTTATAGTGCAATTCGCGGTACTTTGTAATGTATGGGTAATAGCCCTTGCAAGACAGTATAAGCATCCAATAACGAGTTTGTTTGAGTGGGTTAGTATATAAGCGGAATGAAGATTAGTTGACCACATTATCGTTTTGTTTTGTGTCACAATAGGACTTCAAGCAATGGTTAGAAAAACTACACAGCAAAATTATCATTTCTGTGTACCTATTTCCGATTCTAAAATTCTGTTATACTGAATATGTTGGCGAAATTTCGTCCAAATCCAGCGGCTCGTGTCGAATTTCGACATTTTATGACCAGTTTCGCCTAGAACTGCTCGATAATGATTTATCTATTAATAGTTTGTCTGTTTCTCGCATTCCTACGACGTTGCCAACGTGATATCAGCTTTGTCGAGACTCTCGATCGTATCATACCATCGCGTCATCACTGTCGTTGCTATCCCACAACAAAAAAAACCTTCGTCTGTTTGGCAATGCAGACACTCTTAATTTTGCACGCGCACTAATGATTGACACGACAAAGTCTAGCGTTTCAATCCTAAGCTTGGAAGAATTCCGTAAGCATAAACACACAGAACAAACAAACGAACGGAAAAAAAATCTCAGCGTATGTGTTTTGAATAGCTAATAATATTATCAAAAAAGTTTTATCCAGGTTTTCTGTTGCTACTGAAAGTGCCATAAAACCGCATTTGCGTAGCGCCGTCTTGACGAAGAATCCAAAGGAAGACGTGTGCACAGGACGGGAGTTGAGTGTGGTAGCGGCTTTACATTTTCAAACAAAATAAAGGCAGGCTCCATCGCATCAACTTTGGTCGGTGAGAAGGGAAACGGAAGGTACATTAGCGTAACTTTGGTAATAAATGAGAGTTGATGAAGTTTTGAATGGGACCTGTTGAATGTTGGCACAATGATTGCTATTTCACTGTATTGAAGAAAACGCGGCGTTTCCTTGTTCGAACATCGCCCATTTCAAGACGGAACGACGAATTTTTTGCTAAAAATAAGAGTTTCAAATTCAATTATAAGGGTGTAAACGTGAAAAATTACACTCACAAAATTTTTCACCAAAGATCGACCTCCAAGTGGATTCTTTTGAAACTTGTAGAAAATGAAGATCAACTAGTTGGTTTAGAATGGTATTTTTTATTTCACCCTCCATTAAGTTTTGTGCAACATCTTTTCCCATCTTGCATTCAGATTTTCTCCATGTATTCATTATTATTTATCATTTATTATTATTTTAGGATTTCTTTGAAGTGCTGTCTTTACGATAGCTCGAAATTTTTCAATCTGGTGAAGTTTCGGTGAATTCGGAAGATTCATTTCTTGTGACATAAAAAGCACATAATCGACAATGTACCACTCCAACATTTAGCTACCATAGTAGCATAATGCAAGGTCAGGTCAAAATAGAGTCAAGCCCTTGTTATTTTTTAAAGAATGCCAAGACCAATAGTTGCTATGGAAGGTTGTCTTGTTCATAAAGGGTGTTTCGATCAAAATTGGATCTTGACGCATTTTCTATCATCGTGCATTAACAAAATTTGCACACCCCTCATTTTGAAGATGCGTGCGTGTAGCATCATGCATCTATTTTGATTTTGAGATTAGCACTTCAGTTATCAAAATGTCGTCGAACGAAGAGAAGCAACGCATACAAATTTTGTACGTGCATGGCGAAAATCCTAACTACCTCACGCCTTGGCGAAATTGTTGAATGTGGCTAAATCAACTGTTACCAACGTATTAAAAGTGTTTGGTGAGCGTTTTTAGACAGCCAGAAAAGCTGGATCGGGGGAAATCGAAAGCCGGAGGCCACAGCGACACAAAAAGACCTGCACGCTGTTTCGAGCAGACCCCAACCTCTCCGTCCGAGATATCGCAAAGAAGCTGGGAGAGGCGTCTTAAACAGTGAATAGAGTTAAAAATCGAGCTGGACTGTTGACTTTCAAGAAAGTGGTGACTTGAAATCGTGACGATAAACAAAACATTTCGGCCAAAGCACGATCGCAAAAGTTGTACACGACGATGCTAACGAAGTTTGATGGCGTAGTACTGGACGATAAAAATTACGTCAATGCAGACTTTAAACAGCTTCCTGGACAGGGACTTTACACGGCAACCGGACGGGGAAAGGCGGCAGTATTTTCAAACACATTAAACTGTCAAAGTTCGTGAAGAAATATCTGGTGCGGCAAGCCATCTGTATCTATGGCTGGAAGAGCAACGTTTACATTGTGACCGGAACCGTCAACCAGGAAATTTATCTGAGCGAGTGCCTACAAAAACGTCTACTGCCTTACCTGAAGCGACACAATTGTTTCGTTCTATTTCAGCCGGTTTGGAATATTTCCATTACGGAAAAAAGGCCATGGAGTGGTATGCTGCCAACAACGTTCAAATGGTGCCCAAGGACAAGAACCCTCCTAACACGCCAGAGCTCCGCCCAATCGTACAAAATTGGGCCGTCGTCAAGAGGAATCTTAAGAAGACTCAAAAAGCTGTTGTGAGCGAGAAACAGTTCAAGGCAAACTGGCGTTCTGCGGCGAATAAAGTGGACAAGGATACTGTACTAAATCTTTTCGCAGGTGTTAAACAAAAGACCCGGCAATTCACATTCGGTAAAAAGGAAGCTTGGCTGAATTTGCTGTATTCTGTATTAACGGAACTTGAAAAATAAAAATAATTTGACTTATTAATAAAAACTTTGATCAACTAACACACACTACTATTTGACCAAAATTTGATCGGAACACGCTTTATATGTACACTGCATCCATATGTGCAATAAATACTCGTACACCTTTTCAGCTCGTCGTACAGTTCATACTTTATCTATGTATTGGTGTTATCTTGAACAGTATATACACAATCCATTGAAAGATGTGTTTACAGTCCAGTACCGATCTTTGTGGTTTCGTTCTTTATTTGTTTTTTTTTTTTATATTTCTTATGTTATCTTAAGTGCTACGCGCTCGTCTATGAAAAGTTGATTATTGTGTTCGTTTCTGAGCCGATAGGAAGTGAACCAACCATTTCGGCGTCCATTGTTTCTACGTTGAAAATGATTTTCGGAATAAAAAAAGGTTGTTAAGCAAATATTTGGAACTTTACGACGTTTCTAGTTAGTGTTTAAAAATTAAAAATGCCGCAAGAATTGCTAAGTGTATTCCAAACGTATGTGATCACCATCCAGAAGTACTTGGTCACTAGAACGAATTTACCGAAGAAACTAATATCGTAATTTGTGAGTTCTCGAAATACAAGCATAATCTAACCGTAACATCGTATGCACCACGCAGTGAGAGAATTCCGAACATATGTGGCTACCATTTTGAAGGCAGCCACTATTACACGTTTGCTGAAGAAAACATCGTTCTAACTAATAACACTCTTGAGATATAGCAATCACAAAACGGGAAGATTATATGCACACTTGCGCCGTGTACTGACCGATTTCCGAACTTGTGCGACCACTTCTAGGAAAGACTCGGCTACTAGGAAAAGTTTACTGAAGACTGATATGTCCTAACTGGTGAGGCTCTCGAGATATCCTAGGATGAAACCAATTACTCCTTAGGGGCTATTCATAAACTACGTAGACTTTTCTAGGGGGAGGGGAAGGGGGGGTTTGACCAAAGTCTACGCTCCATACAAAAATTAAAAAAATTGTATGGAGAAAAGTCTACGATGGGGGAGGGGAGGGGGGTGGTTTCTGAGATTTTCAAAATGAGTCTACGTGGTTTATGTGAACAGGCCCTTATCTCAACGCGTCACTGCACTCATATTTAGTAACTCGTAAGTAAAGCGCCTCTAGCGATGAAATTCCCAATCAAACCGAAATCCAATGACACAAATTTGTTGGTACAACCCCGTACAACAATTCTGCTGAAGACTGAAGATGTTTATCACTTGAAACAACTGAGATAGACCTCATTTTCCTCAATTAATGAAAATCCCATAAGCTGTGGGTATCGATCTCTACGGTTTTGATTTAAACGATCGCAATTAACCGAACAGGATCGGTACTTGACTGTAACTATTCTTATTCCGTGTCCATCTTTTAGCACCAATGAATAAATTGCATGCTGGGGTGATAAACATGGAAGGAGAGCGCCCAAAGAACCTGGCAGTTAATATTGGTATTGGAGATAGACCTCATTTCCCTCAATTAATGAAAATCCCATAAGCTGTGGGTATCGATCTCTACGGTTTTGATTTATACGATCGTAATTAACCGAATAGATCGGTACTTGACTGTAACTATTCTTATTCCGAGTCCATCTTTTAGCACCAATGAATAAATTGCATGCTGGGGTGATAAACATGGAAGGAGAGCGCCCAAAGAACCTGGCAGTTAATATTGGTTTTGTGTATCGAACCATAAGAAGGTAACGTGAGACTTCCTCTTTGGATGACCAGTAAAGATCCGGCCGAAATCCTTCAGCTAAATGAGTGATTTAGAACGTCAGGGAATCAATTCGACAAAAAATACAACCATGCACAAGGAACTTGTGACCTGGGATGCCAAGCTTTCAAGAAACGTAAAGTCCGGAATCTTCCAAGAAGAAAAGACTTGAAAGAGCAACTCTTCTACTATCGCGGTACGCTGGACGAGACTTTGTCTTTTTCGATGAAAAGCTATATGTCCTGTAGCAGTCTCACAATGAGGACCTGTAGGTCTAAGGACATCTCAGAAAGTGGCCGAAACCTTCCATGGTTCCAAAGCGGTGCTTTGGGGATTGTTCGGTGGGGTATTTGCATGAGTGACAAACTATCGAGCTTCTCATAAGATTTAGGGCAACAGTGGAGCCGACTTCTTCAGATACTTTGTCTGGCATTCCGGTTTGGGGGCTTTCTGAATTTGTAGACGTGGTGGCTGGCACGTTTCATCATTTTTTCGACAAGCCCGTTGAAAACCTCCGACTTCTTCGTCACAGCACGGATCGAATGGTTCACTCAACTCTTGAACAGATTCAACACCTCCCTTACCTTCAGCTGTCTTCGGTTTTCTGCCGATTCTTGACCACAGCTGGGTCGCTTAGGTCTCCTTGAATAACAGAGTTTTCCGATGCATCTGTGGGACGCAGTCATATTTTCCACGACTGCGCACATCTAATTTCGGCGGAACTGCACTTGTTTCGATGCCATCTCGATAACTACTTGACTTGAGATTTTGTCAATATTTAATAACCTACATAGAAAAAGGGCTTCAAATGGTGAGTTGACAACTTGGCAGGAGGGTGCGACCGACCTCTGGTCCTCACAAGTTCCTACCTCACGCCTCCACGAGTCATATGATCACAAAAGACTGCCAGCTGAAACATGGAGACGCTGGTTGGCGTAGCCTGGGCAATGTTGTCAATCCGACAATAGCGAAGTGAGGGTGCGACCGGTACATCATATCATAATTTTCCATTCTCATATCTTTCAGGTCTTCCAGGTCGTCAGGTATTACAAAATAATTTAAAATTTAAAATTCTTTTTTTTCATGGCGGTCATACATTGCCTAAATTTTCTGGTTCATAATGGATGCGCAAGTTTGTCTACAATTGCAACAAAACAGCAATCGGCACACATGTAATTTTCAATTCATATTACAATATACCCTCACTATATATTTTATCTTATAGGACATTGTTTATTCATAGCCTAATTCTGTATATTTCATTACATGTATTGCATGAAAAGGTAAATTTCTCTCAGGTACCATACAGTTTAGGAGAGGAGGTCTTGCGGTTATAGGATGATCATCTTCTGGTAGAAGCAGCAGTAAGAATGGGGATCAATTTTCAGCTGTATCTAGCACCGTCGGAGTGGCCTTCTCGAAAGTAGCAATGGATGTATATATAGATGTGTAGATACTAGTATGTGTTATTATATGATGCATGTTTTTTACAAGCTCTAGCATATTTTCATTAATAGAAATGTTGACGACTCTCTCGACCACTCAACCTTTAATTCCTTCATTATATTTTACATTAAATGGCGTAATATGACCTTAACATTTCAGTACACGATCATCAACTACTATTTGAGCGGTTCAGAGGAACACAGCTGTTCATCATTATTAATTGCATATCATAAATATAATATTATGGAAGAAGTAATAAAATAATTAATAAAATTTTAATTGCTTCAGTTTGGTGATCCGGCCGGTATAATTATTTTTATTACATTATATCAAATAATAATCAAAATTAATAAATGCTCTTCATTCAGAAGGTTATATATCTATATGTCATGATTAAATACGTAATAATATAATATTATGGTTTTATATACAATTGAATGCTTTATTGATATTTATACCTCAATGAATAACAAGATGACCTTCACATTCAGAGATACAGTCACCCATCAGTGATACAAAGTGGTACGAAGCTGCATATTATATTACTGCCTTAATATTATTATTTCAGCAGGTTAATTAATTTAGTTTAACATGGTTATCATAGGCTCGTGAACTCCAACTATTACATAATTTAACTAAATATCCTTATATAATTTTTGCTCTACTATATAATCATATATAACATATTATTATTACATTACATCTATATTTATATAAATATAATAAATACTGGGTTGGGAGGGAGCACCAGGGTATCATTCAAGCTGAAACTGGACGATGGTTTGATTGACTGCCTGAGTCTAGGAGGAACAAACAGTATCATTTCTTATCCTACCGATTCAGTGTGGTGCTGCGAGGTTCTACTCCAACAGTTTCAGGGAGAGTGACGCGCCCTTCTTAACAAGCCATCCTGTAGAAAGCTTAATGAGTATTGCGAATTGTGTTATTCGATTTGTTGGATCATATCGTTGGAAGGAGATTCTTAATTTCCCGTGGATTTCGTGTAAGTGTCTCTGCTTACGGGTCCACCCTCCGTTTTTGGCCCTTCATACAGCGATAGTGCGAATTCAGATCGGTGGCCCAATTTGATCTTGCTGTTAAGTGGAGCTGCATCCAAGCCAAGGGCTAGAGGGGATGGTGGCTACCATACATACATACACATACATACATTTAATAACCTACATAGAAAAATAGCTAATGAATTTTAAAAAGCGCGTAAAATTTCCAACCGTTTGATTTCAAGCCAAATGGACGCGTAAACATCGAAATTGTTTGCAATCTTTTATGTGTCATACCACAAGGTTTGCAATCTTCCATACAACAGACTAGATTCAGGCGTTATTTGACTTTAATTTACAAGAAATATCCCATTAATCTCAACCAAATCTCACGTACTTCTTATATTTTCAGAAAGCGAGGTAATGGCGCTATAACCATAAGCCATAATAGGCTAGAGGCAAGAGTTAGTGCTCAAGTCCCAACTGACTGACAAGCTCTCACGCAAGAAAAGGTTATACATTCTTGGCTTGGATTCTGTTACCTGTATAGCCTGGAAGTAAGAAACGCCTGTGTTCCAGCCCAGAAAAGCGAACAACAAAGGAGCGTATTTACTTTCTCAGCTTCGTCGCTCCCAACGACCTACATACATATAAATATACATTTGCTTCCTCGCCAAGGAGAGCGTCCTGCACAATACCATCCAACTTCCAACTCCAGATGTTTATGAAGGTAAAATGAGTTCTCAGCATCTTCTTAAGTGGACATCTAATCAACACTTCCCTCCTATCCCTCGCTGATCATAAGGATCTGGCCAGGTGTTGTGCAAAGAGGTCGATGGATGAAGAGCCTGTCCCACCCAAGAGCAGCTCTTCTGGCGCTTCCCCACCATCTCTTCAACAGCCAACCCAGGATTGTGTTTGGTCGGAAAATGATATGCTATGCTATGCAATATTTGCTAAATATTTTTAGACTATGGTGACATTTTTAATATACCACCTATTTTTTTTTGCAGAAATAATGATTTTTAAAATTTGTATGCCCAACTTTTTTCACATATGTTATCAAAACTTCAAATTTTGAAATTTTATCAACTTGAAATTTTGTTCACATGAGGTTAAGGTTATGGTGTTGTCCAATTTTCAGCCAAAAATATTGATAATTGACAAAGTTACAGAAGGTTGAACATGACGTTTAATGGAAGCAAAATTTCGCTCGGCTTTTTTTGCTACTGAGTGTAGAGCATAATGGCCGGTTTCAGGTAGTTTGGGCCGGAAAAGTCTACGTGGTTTATGAATATCCCCTAAGGAGATATTGATGAAAAATAAAAATGAATCCCAAAAACCTGTGTTTCATTAAAAAAAAAGGACTTATTGCCCAGCCCTCGAGCCAATACGCTATATTTGGCAGAAGTTAATGGGATATTTCATGTAATTTTAAGCCAAATAAAGCCTGAATCTTGTCTGTTGAATGGAAGGTTGTAATAGTTGTTGTATGGCGCATGAAAGATTGTAAACTATTTCATTGTTTACGCTTGCTCTGGATTGAAATTAAACGTGGTGAAATTTTACGCGAATGTTAAAATTAATTCCTTTTTTCCTGTGTACACGTGTTCTGGTAAATGTTCTAATACAATAAATGATAGTCATTGGACAATCAAAATCAATCAAATCAATCAAAATCAGGGAGACGATTGTACGCCCAATGTTCACCACACACGGCAGAACACATAAATTGACCCCTGAGCAGATCGTAAGGCTTGCTTCATTTAGAATTGGAACAAACTTTTGCTCATATTGTGGCGCTCCTGGTGGACGGATTTGGAAGTTCTTGGCACCCACGTGTCAGGAATTTTGTCAGCTTCACGTATGTATTTTTGACATTCCGCAAATCGACTGTACTTTGTAAACAATCAACATGGACGCCGAAAGAAGGGAAAAAATTGTGCACAGTTATTTGGAAAATCCATTGTGGTCTGCATCTAGGCTAGCTAAACAGCTGAAATTGCCCAGAAATACCGTATGGCGCGTTATCAAACGGTATAAGGAAACATTGACGACGATTCGGAAGCCTCAAGCCAATCGTCGGAGAGGAACTGTCGACCGGAAACTGCGTGGTAAGATTTTGAAGACGATTAAGAGGAATCCCAGTCTGTCGGACCGTGATTTGGCCAGAAAATTTGGTGCTGCCCATAAAACCATGTCGAGAACTCGACTCCGGGAAGGAATCAAGTCGTATCGAGCTAGCAAACAGCCAAACCGGACCATAAAACAGAATAGTGTGGCCAAAATCCGTGCTCGGAAGCTATACGACCAGGTGCTGACCAAGTTCGACGGGTGTCTTCTGATGAACGATGAAACCTATGTCAAGGCTGACTTCGGGCAAATCCCAGCTCAAAAATTTTACTTGGCAACGGCTCGGGAGGATGTTCCAGCCAAATTTAAATTTGTTTTTGCCGAAAAATTTGCACGAAAATTCATGATTTGGCAGGGAATTTGCAGCTGTGGCAAAAAAACGAAAGTTTTCGTTACAAATAAGACAATGACGTCGGAACTATACCAAAAAGAGTGTCTCCAAAAACGAATTTTGCCGTTCATTTGATCCCACGACCATCCCGTAATGTTTTGGCCAGATTTGGCAACCTGTCATTACAGCAAAGTCGTTCAAGAATGGTATGCAGAGAAAGGGGTCCAGGTTGTTCCGAAAAACCTTAACCCACCCAAGTGCCCCCAGTTCCGCCCTATTGAGAAATACTGGGCAATCATGAAGAGGAGACTCAAGGCAAAGGGAAAGGTTGTCAAAAACATCAATCAGATGAAGACCTGCTGGAATAAGATAGCTAAAACGATGGACGAAGAAGGTGTGCGCCGCCTAATGAGCCGTGTTACAGGAAAAATTCGAGAATTCCTTCGAAACCGTGACGAATAATTTTATCCGTATTTTTCTTAAAAGTATGAAGAAAACGATACATTTGTCTAAAAAAGCTCTTGAATTCAATAATAAATAACTGAAATACAGGCAATTGTTTTTGTTCCAATTCTATCTGAAGCAAGCTTTACCAAGTTGTAGTGCT